>JAOTIZ010000003.1:27761121-27780230 GCA_027123425.1 Erythroxylum panamense | reverse complement strand
AAAGTAACATGGTTCAAACAAAATGAAAACTCTATATTTTATATAAACAAAAGGTAAAAAAGTTATTTCCTCGCTCCCTTAAATTTTTGCTTTAATCAAATGAAATAAATACGATGAGATTGGGATTCTTCCTTTTTGTTTTTCTCACTCTTTTATTTTTATTACATATTAGATACTTGTTCGTTGCATTCTCATATAAAATTAAATTAGTAATTTAGTACAAAATCTTTTTCTCATTAAAATTCTTTGGTCAAAAGTAATGATTGAAAAATCATTTTATTCACATTTTTTGAAATTTATTTTAAGGTTAATTATACATGCGGCCCCTGTAATTTGGGTATTGATCATCTTGAGCCCTCGAAGTTCAATGATAAGAAAGGGAATAATTTCTATACTCAACTTCGATAACATACATTTGAGATTCTAACTTTGCAAATATCGTAATTTATGCCAAAAAAAAACTTAGTTTTTGTCGTTTATTCTTTCTTTTTATATTTATTTATGTTATTTTAGGCATAAGAAATTAAAGACGCATCACCTTTTTATCTTTCAGATATAAAATACCCATATCGTCAGTGCATTTGCACATTGTCTGTCACATTCAACAAATAAGAGATAGAGATGAAAATGAATTCTTTATTGGCAGAATGATACTATGGCAGTACAGGCTGACCGTTGCTTTTGTTTGTAGATTTTGGGTTGAAGTGTCTATAATAAGATCATCACTTCTGAAAAAAGTTAAAAGAGAATATTGGGACGTAGATATCTTTTTTTTTTTGCGCTTAAGGCAGGGCGAGCTCTAGTGATAAAAGAGATCGTTTATTTTTAAGGCTTTACATTAAGACTATTTTAATGTAACAGCCTTATTACCCTAGGTTAATCTTCTGTTTCCTTGAAACATGCTTAATATATCATTGTAGCAGTGGCATTGCGTGTCAAATTAGCGTATGTCTCAAGACTTTGCTATTAAAACATAGGTACTCAACTAATTCAAATTCTTCCTTGCATAGCACACACGTATACAGATATTCAAGAAGTTAATTATATCTAGTGTGGGGGCTTTAGAAAAGCCACAAAAATAGAGAAACTTAGGTAGTAAGTTACTGCTCCACACCATTTTCCATCCTTCCAGTTATGGACATTTAACTTTGAAAAAGTTTCGAGCAGAAGCAATAATGTATTTACCTGACCAATGTCCCAACCACAAGTTCTCATCTTTCCTCAAATGGTTCAAGTTATAGCTTAGTAATCATCACATTAATTATGCACTTCTTACTATTAGTTGTGATTGATCCATACCTTGACTTTGGAGCTTAGAGAGTATTTGTAGCATCGCGAGGGCATGATGGACCTACTTTGCTCCAATTGTTAAAGAATTGAGAAGCAACTTCCTTGTTTTTGATTATACATTTAAAGTTCTCTCCTAGTTCATCCCTTAACTTCAATAGGCACCTAAGAAAGGAGGAAAAGAGAAGAACTAATATTTATGGGTGAAGCCAACTCACCCATAAAGAGTTTTTATTAACCATTAAGATCCACAGTATCTTCCCAAGGAAAACATTATTGTTGGTGCTGATGCAGGTTATAATAAACCCACTTTCCTTTGGGGCCCTGCATAACTCCTACCAATTTACTTTGGAGAAAAACTTCCCATCTTTTCCTTCAGCCCATAGAAATCTCCTTATTGGCTTTTTAATTTCCTTAATAAGTCTTTTAGAGAGGAAAAAATGGGGAGACTAATATACATGGAGTGATTTTAAGACCGATTTGGTTAATAGAACTCTCAATACAGTAGAGAGGATGTAATCTATTGGAGCTTTCTTACAGAAGTGGAAAGCTCTAGATGTTTAAATGATAAAATCTATAATTTGAAAACTTGAATGTTTAAAAGCCATTCCACACTTATCTGGGCACGTTCTAAAATGATAATATGGCTTTTACGTCAATTAACCTCCAATCCTGATGAATTTTTGAAGACTTTTAGGAAGCTATAAGTAGACTGATTAAGACATCATGAGCTTTAGAAAATAGGATTAAATCATTTACAGATGGTAAAGAAACCAAACCAATCTTCCTAAATTTGATATGAAAATTGAAACTAGGATTGAAGATGACATTGCTTTTGATCAATCTTATTAAAGTTTCCATAAATAAAATGAAACTAGGATTAGGTCACCTAGCCTTAAGCCCTTTGCTCATTGGCATAGTGGGGATGGTTCCCATTGGTTAAAATACTGAAAAAAATTGCCGTTAAGTAAAGTTTTATCCATGTTTTGAACTTTTCATGGAATTCAAATGCCTCTAATAGAAGCAAGATAAACTCCTAACTAATTGTATCAAAAGCCTTAAAAGAAATCAACCTTGATTGTACACTTTTTTGGGGCATTTTTCTTATGGTATCTCTTAAACAACTTTTAGGCCATAAGTATATAATCACCTATTAACCTTCCATCCATAAAGGCTCATTGAGAATCACTAATGATTGATTTTAAAACCTTCTTCATTATGTTAGTAATACATGTTTTAAATATCGTTGCCTTGGTGGGCTCCTTCCTACTCCTCCTCTAGTTAAGTCCCTTTCCTAATAAGGAAAGGAACAAGATAGCTCAGTTGGGATCCTCCTTTATTGACAAACCTAACCCTTTCCTCACCTCTCATTTTGTGCTTCCTATTCAACTTCTTAATGGCTTCTTCTCCAATTGTCTTACCCCTAGTACCTTCCTTTGAGGAACCTTTTATTTCAATTACTATTCCAACCTTAGATCCTCCTCTTTCCTTAGATACCTTGGTGTTTTTAAATCCCTAAGAGAACCTAGAAGCAAGTTGTAGGAGAAAACTCTAGCTTTAATAGCCTCAAACTTTTCCTCCTCAAGAAGCTATGCCTGGTAGCTCAAAAGCTGTCTCACCTTCTCTTAAGATAAAACAGTGGCTAAGAAATGTTCCAATACCCTAGTTGGCTTCTTTTTGGATAAAAAACTAGTTTACCATATTATTGACAGATGAGCTCATATGAATTGGCCTAAACATAGCTTATAAGATGTCTTCAACAATGAGGATGAACTGATTCTCTTCTAGATATTAGGAAAGCATGACCTAGAGAAGATATTAAATATTAAATGGGTTTGTTTAGTTAAAGGAGGAAGAAATACAAGTTATTTATCAGTGGACACCCTCAGATCAAAATGTTAATAAATTATAGAGAATGACTAGTAAGAAGTTCCAAGCATATTTTATAGATAAATTAAAATCACTTACTACTAGCTCATTTACGGTGAAGGATGTATCCCCCACTTAGGAGGATTTGAAAGATGGTAATAAGCAAAATAAAGAAGATCAACTAGTGTCTAGTGAGATATACTACTTTAGTTCACCCTCAACCACTCCTAAAAGGGACCTCTATTTAAGATCCATAAGAAGAAGCCAATATTTCTTTCAAGACCTTAACAAACCTATAAAACATTTTAAATCATAGTGTATATAAAGCTCCTAAAGATTGTTTGTTAAGTAACAACCATAATACCTAATACAGAGAAATATAAGTAGCATGTTCTATACTCTCACAAAATAATATTTTTGACATTAGTTATCCAAGAAAGGCTCCATCTAATGTATCTTTAGAAATCTCCGCCAAAAAGAAACCTATAAGAAAATACAAAAAGAAAGGGCAACTTAACCCTACTTCTTTTGCTTAATAATATTAGCTTGGAATATGAGAAGCATAAACTATCCCAATAAATTATGGATGATTCATAACTATATGTAATCAAAGAAGTTATATATTGTTAGCTTGTTAGAAACAAAGATCAACAAGGAGAAAACAAAGAAGAATAAATGGATCTTTGGTAAAAATTAGGTCATCCTAACTACTCATCAAGCCCACTCCTATAGAAGAATCCTAGTTGCTTGTGGCCTGAATAAAGTTATCATTAACCAAATGATGTTTTTTGAATTAATTTATTCATCTAGTAATCAAAGTAAACTATATTCTTGATGAAATAAAAGTCACCTTTACTTACACAAATTGTTTGGAATTCTTAAGGAATACTCTTTGAAAAAATTTATCCTCATTATGTCCTTCCATGAAAAGACCGTAATTAACTTTAAATGCACCTATTCACTCATTAAAATGAAGGGAAGAAGCTTTCAAATATAAGTAGGAATGACTACTTTAAGGAATTCTTAAATAAGTTTCATCTTATTGATTTAAGGTACAATGGTGAACAATTAAACTAAAGTAACAAATAAGGAGACTGGATAATTAGAAAAAATCTTGATAGAGATTTAGTTAGTCCTCTTTAGATTTCAAAATTCCTTTATAGTATAGCTTACTTCTATGTCCCACTTTGCTTAGACCATACTACAATTAAAGTGTTTGTGGTGACTAATCATGGAAAATAAACATCCTCTTTATATTCAACAATTTCTTGGTAGAGGGTTTTATGGATGATGGACAGAAGGGGCTCAATGTCCATGTTGAGGGATATGAAGCGTATAAATGTGTAAGGAAGCTCAAGGCTGTGAAAATTAAACTAAATAAGCTTTACATAGATAGAATTAAAAACATAGAGCTAGCTATTTCTAAAGAAAAAGATGACTTATGTGTTATACAAACTCAAATGAGGCTTTATCCTAGAGATAATAAAGTAAGAAATAATGAGAAAAGAGCCTTAAATGGCTACAATCAAGCTCTAGATAATCACTACTCCCTCTTAAAGCAAAGAGCTAGAACCAACTAAATCAAAGAAAGAGATATAAATATAATTTTTTATAGTACAATTCTCTATAAGAAAAGCACTAATTAAATCTTTCCCCTAAAAGATAGAACTAGATTAGTATCTTGGGAACAAGTTAAGGTCAAGTTGATGACTGTCAATCATTTCAAAAACTTTCTAGGAACTACCATCCCCTTTGAATCCTCTATCATGGAATTAAGGAAGTTCATCTCATAATAAATCTCTCAACAACACAAGGAGACTTGAATAATGCCATGTGATCCTTTGGAGATAAAATAAGCTCTCTTTAGTATGAATTTGAAAAAGGAATCAAGCTCTGATGACCTTAATGCCTACTTCTTAAAAAAACTTGATAATTTATAGGGGATTTGTTCTTCTTTAATGGTTGATTACTCAATGAAATAAATAATACTCATATATACTAAATTCCTAAAACCTCTAACCTCGATTCCTTGAATGATTTCATGCCTATATCTTATTGCAATGTCATTTATAAGATCATCTTTAAAATATTGGCTACAAGGATGAAAGATATGCTAGGCAGCTTCATCGATGCTAAAAGATGCTTTCCCTTAAAGGAGAAACCTTAGTGACAACACCATACTTGCTTAGGAGCTTTTCAAAAGTTATAAAACCAAAAAGCACTTAAACACTGCTCATTTAAGATTGATTTCAATAAGGCCTTTTCATTTTATAAGTTGAAAATTTATTTTAACTGTTCACCCAATCTAATATAAGGGATTGGTCAATCAAATATTAGACAATAAAGGGGTTGGCTTGAAAATAAATGAATTGCCAGTCATAGAATATTATTCTTGTCATACTTAAACGTAAAAGAACAAGGGAAGGGTCTTCAATCTTATAATGTCATTGGGTTTCTTAAACAATTTATGTATTGAATTGAAAATTGCTTATGCACCACTTCTTATAGTATTCTAATCAATGGAGAAGCCACTAAGCCATTTAAAGGAGCTTGAGGATTGAGACAAAGTGACCCCATCTTTCTTATCTTTTTATAATATGTATCAAAGTCCTCATTAGATTAATTGCTCATAATAGTTCCACTGGTAACTCATTCAAATATCATATATGCAAGATATTGGGACTTTTCAACATTTCTCTTACATATGATCTTGTTTGCTTTTATAGTTTATATAAGAACTTTGCATTAGTCTTAATGGATTTTCTGTATGTATTCAATTGACTCTTTAATCTTTATATTAATATAAACAAAAGTTGTTGGTATGTATCTAATGATGCAAAGAAGGAAGCGAACACTCTTACTTCTAAACTGAACTTAAGCACCAACAGCTCCCTTTCAAATATATAGATATTCCCATCTCTGATAAGAAACTCACCTCTTAGGAATGCCCCCTCATTAACTTTTTTTATAAGAAAATAAACTATTGGATAAACAAGTACCTCGCTTATGTTAGAATGCTTTAATTGATCACCTTAGTCTACCATAGTCTTCACACTTATTGGTGCTTCCATTTATTTCTCCCTTAAAGAATGGTTAAGGACATTTAGAGGTTAATAAAGAATTACCTTGAGATAGGGATAACTGAAAGTCTCCTTGTTGCCAAAGTTAAGTGATCTGATATGTGTTGCCTAAAGAAAGAAGGAGGTTTAGATATTCTCTCCATTAAAAACATGAACATAGCATTCTTGGAGATAAGAATATGAGACTCTTTACAATTTATGAATCTATGTGGGTGAAATGGACCTACGTGCACATTATAAAGGACAATAACTTCTAGGACATCAAATGTTGCCCTATTTACATATAGAACCTCAAAAGAAGGAACTTTATGCCCCAAGGGGATCACATGTATAGTTAAGAGTAGATAAAAAACAATGTTTTAGTTTAATAATTGGTGTAGACCAGCCCTCTTTTATTTACTCTCTGATTCTGGTCACTTGAGACTTTTGATTTATTAAAAGGCCAAGGTTAGTTTCATTATAGTTAAAGGGAGCTAAAGGTGTAGGTTTAGGGGGTTTTCACATATTATGGACGAGAGATCGATGAAGATATAATCTATTGTATCAAATCAAGGTGGCTTAAATGGAGAAGTGCATCAAAAGTTATATGTGATAAGAAGATACCACTAGAGCTCAAAAGTAAATTCTTTCATTTAACGATTAGGTTGGTCATGGTTTATAGGGCAAAGTGTTGACCCAAACAAGTGTGTAGTCATAAGCTAATGGTGGAAGAGATTAGGATGCTCCATTTGATGTGTAAGCTTACTAGAAGAGATAACGTTAAGAATGTCTTGGTAAGAGACAAATTAAGAGACGAGACTTAGGTGCTTCGAACATATTAAACAGAGACATCCTGATGCTCTAGTATGAAGATGCAAAAAAATAGTAGTTAGACTGTAAGAGGAAAAAATAAAGGCCTAAGCAGAAGTGGAAGAAAGTGATCAATAATGATATGACTATGCTGGAAATTACCAAGGACATGGCCCGGAATAGAAAATTTTGACATACTGGGATAGGGATAAAGAATCTCACTTAGAGAGATCTTTCTCATTATCTTAAATTTTTTAAATATTTCCTACGATCCTTTAGCTTTATAGTAGCCTTATTTATTTATTTTTTGCTACGTAGTACTTCCCTTCTTTTTTTTAGCCATAGCAATTTCTTACTTAGTTTAATTACTTTCTTGTAATGACTAATTTGATTTATTTTTGTACTTGCTTGTTCTTTGATTGGTGTATTTATTTACTTATTTTTTATTGTTAATCGTTACCACGTTCTATATGTTCTGTATTATTCTATATATTCTATATTATGTACTGCATTACATATTTTTATATTTTTATACATATTTATTTAGATTTTGTAACATCATTATTTTGCATTACATGTAAGTCTATCGAAAATAATCTCTCTATTTAGTAGGGATAAAGTTGCATATTACTGGATCTTTCTATACTTTACGTTTCAACGGCACTTTTATTAGGTGTTGTTGTCACATATTATGAACCACATTCCTAACTATTATCCTAATTTACTTGGAGAAGATAAAGGATCCATACAAGCACCAAAAGCTTCACTAATGAATCATGTTTAAAGCTAATCAAAACCCCTCGGTGCAAAGTTTCATGGTGGAGACTTATGTGGTTTCCAATCAAATGCTCAATGGCGTTCTTTATCCTCTGGCTGGCCATTCGGCCTAGCCTAAGAACAATGGACAAGGTAAACGATGTCTCCATCTCAAACAACTTATACGGCTTATGTAACCAAAATTTGAAGAATTTAAATCATTTGCTAATGGAATGTACGTACTCAATTTGCTTGTGGAAGTGACATAGAGCCTTATAAAGTCTCATTCCAAACCAAAACCTGGCCAAACTTTATCTCCTAGGCACAAGATGTTGGGTTCACTCATTTAGGTGACCTCACAACATTTAAACTTGTGATTGACTGTGGTGTTTATGCTTTATGGCGAGAAAGAAACTCAAGAATATTACATAATATATCCAAGTTTTAGTTCACAATATTCTAAGTTGGACTAAATAGCATCTTCTCACACAAGATACTTATTCTCAATTAAGTCCAAGTATTGCTTCATTATGGGATCTCATTGTGAGGCAAACAAATCGCTAAATACTCGCTTGTTAGAGACATAACCTTATAGCTCAATGTTTATCTCCTTACTTCCTGTTAAGTTGCTAACTTTATTATGCTTCACTTTTGTTGAACCTAGCTTTCAACTTTATTATGCTTCACAATAACATTTTTTAATCGTATTCATTTTTATAAAAAAAGTAATTAAAAATAACAAATTCATAACTAACTTATTAAAAAAAAGTCATACTAAACATAAAGTATTCAACGTAATGATTGATCAACTATTGACTAACCATATACTTGAATTGTGCAAAGCTATTTTTTTTAATTTTCAAATTAGTACAAAGATATGCTTGTTTGAGTTTTAAATTTTTTCTTTTTATTTTAGTTTTACTTTTCGTAACTTGTGAATCATAAAACTAAAATTTTTTTTGTCACAATCTATTTACCATTAACTAAATATATATAATATAATTATTTAATATTAATTACTAATAAGAATAATAACTAATATAACATAATTATTTAATTGTTATAATTATTTTAAACTTTATTTTGAAAAATAAAAAATAAAAAATAAAATGTTAAAGTACAAAAATTTCATATAAGATTAGCCTAAGTAATTAAAATATATTAACAAATAAATATTGATTTATAAATAAAATTTATTTATTAATTATTTATTTTAATAAGATATAATTCTTTTTTTACTTATATTTATTAGTAAAAATTGTACAAGAAATTAAAATAAAAGTATTTAATTATTATCAATAAATATTGATGTTAATAACTAAACCAAAAAATTATAACAAAACAACAAATTGAATCCAAGTCCCCCAAGTATACTCGTGGTTGGCCAGTCCAATAATAATAATCCTATTATTTTGATATTGTACAAAAGAATAGTGGGCCTAGTCTTAAGCTCCGATAGGCCCACTTTGGTCCAAACTCAAGAAGTGACGAAGTTTCGGTTCACATACTTCTCTTTCGCTTCCTTAATCGCCAAGGACTCCCCAGAAGCAGAAGTTAACATACCTTGTACTCCATTTAACAGCCTCCACTATCTCTTCTCCAACAAGGCATACAAGTTTGCAGGTCATTGTTGCACTTCCCTGTAAGGAATAAGCTCTTTTTTGGTTTCTGGGCAGAAGAAAGTCTCAATATTTTTTCTGGGTAAAAGTAAAGTTTCTATCTTTTTCACTTCTTTTGGTCTTTTGTTAGTACGAGGAATTGTTCGAAGAAAGATAGCAGTAAGCAGAAAGAAGGATGGGAGGTTCGTCAGTCCTGCAGGAGTTGGTGTTATATGCGGCGAGTGCGGCTTTGAGCTGTCTGGTTCTGTTCGCCGGTCTCCGACACCTTGACCCGAATCGGGAAGCCTCCAAGAAGGCACTTGAACACAAGAAGGAGATTGCTAAACGCTTGGGTCGTCCTCTCATCCAGACTAATCCCTACGAAGTACACAACCCATATTTTTGTTTAAAAAAAACCCATATTTAAGGCTATGTACTTTTTCTTCTTGTTAGGGTATAAGAATAGGTACAGTAGTTATCTATAATTGAATGTGTGGTATTTGGTATCTTTTATCTGAAAAATAAGGAAGAAAAATTATGGTTGGGGCTTTTACTTGATGGAAATAATGGTTTGGGACTTTCTGAGTTGTTCTATTTGTTCATTTGTGTTGCACCTTTAACCTTACTTGACCAGTTTTTGATACGTGAGTGTTGTATATTGGTTGATGATTAATGTTTAACAAGTTCACTGTTATTCTCTTAAAAAAAAAGTTTAAAAAGTTCACCAGGCGAGCATCATTTTGCATAAACATGTGTGGGATAAAGATTTAGGTCCCTAGATGGCATTACAGAACTAAGTTCTTATTGTATAAACCCAAAAATGTTGTAACGTTTTGTTTTCTCACTTTTAATTCCATCTCTCACAACCCTGTTCTATGTTGATTGCTGTTATTTTTTGTAAAATAAACCAAGTGAGTTTCTATGAACACAATCTAGTCTTGGCTAGACAGAGCGGGCAGTTCTTCAGACTGAAGGTCTGAACCTGTCCAAAAGCCCGGCTAGTAGAAGAAATTTTAGCTGTAGGGAGAACTGACAGTAACGTGCAGTTACTATTAATTTATTTGTGCTGATGTTAAACACCATTTCTGCAGTTCTGAACCATTTCTTTTCTCATTTGGTTATGCAAGATTTGGCCAGTTGCTGGTTACTACTTTAGAGGTCTAAAGGTCCATAGGACCATATCTTATTTCTCATATGATGGGATTACTCTCCAGGGGAACATAAAGCTGAAAATCTATGTTCTGTCTTTGCTAAGATATGATGTTTTTCTGTGATTCCTTTTCATTTGTGTCTATTCCATCTTGGGCAGGATGTAATAGCCTGTGATGTAATAAATCCTGATCACATTGATGTTGAATTTGACTCAATTGGAGGACTGGAAACTATCAAACAATCTTTGTATGAGTTGGTTATTCTTCCCTTGCGGAGACCTGAACTCTTTTCACACGGAAAGCTTCTCGGTCCCCAGAAAGGGGTATTGTTGTATGGACCCCCAGGCACAGGGAAGACCATGCTTGCTAAAGCTATTGCAAAAGAGTCCGGAGCTGTTTTCATCAATGTGAGGATTTCCAATCTTATGAGCAAGTGGTTTGGTGATGCTCAGAAGCTTGGTGAGTGGGCTTTGTGTTTAACATCATTGCTCTTTTGCATTTTTAAAATTTGCTATTATTTCAGTATGAAGGCCGTTAACTTTATTTATGAGGTGAATTTATGTAAAAAATTAAAATATGAGATTTTGGAACCACATTTTTTGTTGCTTCTGTGAGTCTGTGTGCTTCTTTTTCTTCTTCCTTATGTTTCCTATGCTTGCAGAGGAGTTGCCTAAAAGTGGGTGGTGCCTAATTTCATATTTTCATTTGTAAAAAGATCGAAGTCCTCAATGGAATGACAAATGTCTTAAACATCAAACTATCTATACTTCCTGTTTTATTTGCCTTCTGTCAAGCTGTTAGTGTACTCTTCACTTGCCACCACCACCGCACACTTCTCATTAGGAAATGACATAGTCCACTACGCTTTTTATGTTTCACTGTTATATTGTTGCAGTGGCTGCTGTCTTTAGCCTGGCCTATAAACTCCAGCCTGCTATTATATTTATTGATGAGGTGGACAGTTTTCTGGGGCAGCGTCGATCAACAGATCATGAAGCAATGACAAACATGAAGACCGAGTTTATGGCTTTGTGGGATGGCTTTACTACAGACCGTAAGTTTTCTACTTGAAACAGCTCTCACATGATTACTAATGCTACCAAACATATTTTATACGTGACTTGTAATTAACTTTATTTGATTTGAATTGGATCGGTCTGGGCATATTAATTGGTTTTTAGTTACAGAAAATGCACGTGTGATGGTTCTTGCTGCTACAAATCGCCCATCTGAACTTGATGAAGCAATTCTAAGGCGGCTTCCACAGTCATTTGAGATTGGGATGCCTGATTGCAGCGAGAGGGTTGCAATATTGAAGGTCATTTTGAAGGGTGAGCAGGTTGAAGAGAACATTGACTTTGACTACATAGCTAGTCTCTGTGAGGGTTACGCAGGTTCCGATCTGCTTGAACTCTGCAAAAAAGCAGCTTACTTTCCTATTAGAGATTTACTGGATGAGGAGAAGAAGGGGAAAAAGTCGAGTGTGAGTACATTCACCATCTATTTCTTTTACTGTTTACATTTCTTCCTTGTTTAGTTTTTATCGAAATGAAAGAGTTTGTTCTAAAGATACTCTACTATAACTACAACTTCAGAGTTATAGGCAGGAAATCCTATTATTGACTTGGAGGCAAATACACTTCTTTTAGTTCCAAAGTTAAAATTCTATTGCTGTCTGGTAATCACTACAGCAAAGCGCTTGACTTTGTTGGCAAAATTATTTGACCCTACGGATAAGCATCGCAGTTTCTATATGAAGTCAGGAATGGAAAATGCATCAGTGCAATGTACTTGCACGCAATTGGAGATTTTTGACATAATTGCAAGAACTAACTCAGGGATGTACTGTTCATTAAAAGTTGTTTATAACACAAGTCTATTTCACCTGTTCTGTAATGCTAGCACTTTGAGATTTTAGAAGCCCTTACGTTTTTCATTTGTGTTTCTTTTCTCAGGCCCCAAGGCCATTATACCAGGCAGATTTGCAGAAAGTTATAGGTACGTCAACTAAGACAAGGGTTGCTGCAAGCGAGTACAGTAGGTTAAGCTCACAGTCACCCAGTTGGTCTCGACAGCCAGATGATTATCAGGTGCAATCTACAATAAATGAACTCTCCAAGATTGTAATTTCACAGATCTTGAACATTCAGTCAGATTCCCAGGACCGTTGAAAAGCCCTTATGTTAGTTCAACTCACTCAAACAATCTGGTGTTATGTAAAATCACTACAAGCTAAAGCTTATTTTTAATTTCTCTCGATTTTTTTCTTATGGAGGTATCTGCTACACAAATTTGTTTACAGAAAGTGGCTGCTTGAGCCGTATGATCTATTCTTGAATGTATTAATAGATTTTGAGATGGCATAGAGCTTGGCTGTTGAAAGAATTTGGTTCAAAGCATATTTCTTCTGCATTAGAAAAATTGAACTTGGAAAAAATAGAAAATTTCATTAAAAAGCTCTTTTTCTTTCTACCTAGCAGTTTAGGGATAATTTTGCACACGTTTCTTTGCACGTATAAATGAATATTGTCAGTATCTGGAAAGGTTTAGCATGTATTTGTTGGCTTTAACTGTATCTCCTGATCATTATCTTAATTCTATTTGGGATTCAATGGTAAATTTGAGCTGTACTTCTAGAAAAAGTTCGATTTTATAAAATATCAGCAGTTCTTTTGATCTAGTTTTCAACCGTAAAAGATTGCTTGCAGCCAAGAACCCTTCTGTAAAGTAGCAGGGGTTACAGATTGCAATTACACCTTTCCCTATGAGAATGGAGAAGTAGTAAAATACACATGGGCCTCATATTCTATGCAAATTGTTCCGAGAGATGTCAACGCTTACATTGAGATGGGTATTGAATACAGTTGCATGCATGGGCAGTACTATCCCACTTGCTTGATAATAAAAGCTGTGCAAGTTCATATCATCTGCAATAGCCAACACTCACTACTATGCCGAAGATGTGAATTCCACAATTCAAGATTTTTTTCTGTACATAAACGCGCATGAAAATTAAACAAGATGGAACCTTTAGAAGTGTAAAGGCTTTCTGAAGCTTGTATTAGACCATTAAAGGGTACTGCAGTCGGGGACGGATGCACGTTGGAGGTAAGTGGAGGTATTTACTTGTATCGTCTTCAAAACATTTCATATAAAAAATTATTTTAAATTTTGATTTCATAAAAAAAATAAAATATTATTTTTATTAAAATTTTACCCCATTAAAAATAAAATTGTCTCCATTAAACTTTTACTTTTGTTTTAAAAAATTTCTAGATTCGTCGGCTGAAACAATTGACTCAAGAGCGTACTGATTTTAATGCTAAAAAAGTTTGAAATTTCGTAGTCAAATATCAGAAGCTAGAAAATCTAAAAGCCAATCAGGAGAATGATTGGTCCGGTTCTCATTTTTCCCCATCATAGGCAGACTTTGATTAAATTGGCGTCCGCAGTCTGCAGTGGAACAGGATATAATTATTTAAGTTCATATTTTCTCATGCCTCATATTGCAGGTGAAGAAATAAAAATGAGTTGAAAAAGTCTGGCAACATGTCCAAAAGCATGTAAACTTCATCCTTCAATTCCGTGGAAAAAGGGAAACTTCACCTTCTTTGTATGTTTACGTTGGTGTATGATTTTTAGCATTTACAGCGTAAGTTCGTTGGTCCAATTTGCTTGATTGAGCTGTATTATATTCTTATGTTTTGCCCATGTGGTCCAGATGGCTGCCTGCCTGACATATAACCTACGAATACCCTTCATTCTAGTCACCATGTTGGAATTCTTTGGGTAGTTATGAATATTCAAAGATAACATACACTAATAATCAAACCATTATTTCTAAAAGTTTGTAGGAGACAAGAGAAACGTAAAACTATGAGATTAAGATAATAAAATTCCTAAAGTCGCAAACTTTGAAATTGCAGTCAACAATATTTGTGGTAAGACTTGAGATACACCCACATGTCTCAAGCTATTCTACAGCAAACAGCCACCTCCCAGTTCCCTGTATCTTCCATAAATTTCACGCCTTTGCTTCCTTAAGACCACTATGCACCAAAGCTGATTTCTCCCATACCCACCTTTGGAATCCTCCCTCACTTTCCCTTTACTTTCACATATCCATTTTTTCCTCAGGCTTCAGCTCAAACCATCACGAACCACCCCATCTTTTGATTTCCTATGAATCATTTGTCCAGTTCCAACTAAAGAAACAAAGATCATGGTCCCCGGAAGTCCAGTTCTTTTCTTTCTTGCCATTATTATAGTCCTTTTAGTCCTCCGGTTCTTGTCAAAAACATCATTTCTGCAAATTCTTGTGATCTGTTGGAGGTCATTTGAAGACAGTTTTTTTGTTCACCAATTGTTCAAAATTCCACAGTTCAATGAAAACTTCCAGGAAAACCAACTCTACCTCAAGGTCTCCACTTATCTTAGGTCTCTGCCTGCAGTTGAAGATTCCAATTTCAACAACCTGTTTTCAGGTCCGAAATCTAATGATATAGTCCTCCATCTAGATGTCAAGCAAGTGATTCATGACACTTTCCTCGGTGCCAAAATTTCATGGAGCAACGAGAGACATGAAACTTATGGATGTAGAGCGCTAGTGTTGAAGCTGAGAAAGAAAGACAAACGAAGAATTCTGAAAACTTACTTGCAACATATTCTCTCCGTTGTGGAAGAGATTGAACAGAAGAATAAAGAGATTAAACTCTATATGAATCTTGATAACAAGCCCGGAGAAAATGGGAGATGGAGGTCTGTGCCCTTAACACATCCTGCCACCATGGACACGGTGGTCATTGATGGTGATTTGAAGAATAAGGTAAAGGCTGATCTTGAATGGTTTTTGAAGTCCAAGCAATATTATCACAGGCTTGGTCGTGTCTGGAAAAGAAGTTACCTTCTTTATGGTGCTTCTGGTACTGGGAAATCAAGTTTCATTGCAGCCATGTCTCGGTTTCTGTCCTTTGACGTGTACGACATTGACATGTCCAAGGTTTCTGACGATTCTGACTTGAAAATGCTTCTGTTACAAACCACAAATCGGTCGCTCATCGTTGTTGAGGATGTTGACCGGTACTTAGCTGAGAAATCAAGAACTGTGACGTTGTCTGGGATGCTGAATTTCATGGATGGAATTGTCTCCTCTTGTGGAGAGGAACGCCTGATGGTTTTCACGATGAATGCTAAAGACCAAGTCGATGAAGCAGTGTTGAGGCCTGGGAGAATTGATGTTCATATACATTTTCCGTTGTGTGATTTCTCTGCATTCAAGAGTTTGGCTAATAATTACTTGGGAGTCAAAGAGCATAAGCTCTTTCCTCAGTTGGAAGAAATTCTCCAGGGTGGATCGAGTCTAAGTCCTGCCGAGATAGGAGAGATCATGATTTCGAATCGGAATTCACCAACTCGAGCTCTGAGATCCATCATCACAGCCCTGCAAACCAGAAGTGAAGCAAGAAGGTTCAATAAGGCTGGCCAAAGATTGACTGAGAACAAGTCATCTAGTCCCTCAGAAGATGAGTCAAGTGATGCTGGAAGTACTGTACTTTGCAGGGAAAGTGTACACACTGTGAGGGAGTTCAGGAAATTGTATGGACTTTTGAGGTTGGGAAGCAGAAGAAAGGAGGAAAGCTCAGATTTGGGTACCATAGATAAGGATGGATCACGTTAAGGAGCTTTTGTTTAAGTCGAGGAGCTTCCATTGTGCAGTTGCCAAAAAAATTATCATGGAACAGAAGAACCGTAAAAACTCGTACCAAAAATCAAGGTTTTTTAGCAGCGATAGGTAGTTTATTGCATTATTCTTATCAAACAGGTTTTTTTTTTCTTCCTCAGGATGGTCTGTATGATACAATGACCCTCAACTATAGTGTATGATTTCACTTTACTGTAATTCATTTTTACAGATAATCCAACTTTTTTGTTTCGATACATGTAAAGTAACTGATCAAAAGCCAAGGATCTTAATTGAAATCATAGGTAATCTCTTTTTCTGTAAATACTGGATGATCATCCATAATATTGCAGTTACAGCTTAAGACTAAAGGTCTGACCGTCCCTCTCACTTATACTGAGGAACGAATGAACGTGTAGAAGCTGACAAAAACGGACCATTTCTGCGGTCAAAAGATGGACTTTTAAGAACTTGAAAAGTGTGCACCTCGCTAGCTACGGGTAGCCCCTTGATGCTGTCGGCTCTATACGCAAGGAATTCGTACCAGAAATAGCGGTCCGGCGCTGCAACCACAAGTCAATTGGGTTGCTGAAGTGCTTGTAAATTCAGCTTATAACACGGGTGCCCTTTTGTTTTGATGTACAGAAAGCTATTAAATAATATGCACTTCTATTTCAATTGTTGAATCACTCAATGCTGTATAACATTTTAAAAGTTCACCATCAAGGAAAAATTTACAGAATAGCCTACCCATGAATGTTCATGGTGATAGCATGCAAAGCTATGTTGTGGTTAAACTCGGAAGCTTAAGTTAGTTTCTTACTAAAGAATCTTTTCCTTCCAAGGTAATTTGATTAACCAAAAACGTAAGGTACCTTTTACATCTATAAGATAGCCTTATACATATATTAAAAACCATAAACATATAAAGTTATCAGAGAGGACCAAGTGTCTAGGATCTTACCCACTTTTGATGAACTATTAGAGAATTCGGAAAAGGGCTCAAGGAATTAACTTATATTTGCAAGTATCAATTTTCCTTAAATTTCATACAGACTTGTAGGTACAACTTTATAGGTCTAATGTATATGTGGGTAATGAATCATTCATCAAAGTGAACCTTAACTAGTAGGAAATCATTGGATTTTTAAGAGATGAAAGGTCTCTAAATCTAGATAGTCCATATACAACTAATATGAGGCATTGAAATGCTTATAAATACCCTCTTCATGGCTTACAATTAAGTCCTTTTCTCTTTCTTTGAGAAATTCAACGAAAGGCTTCTATAATTCTTTTAACTCTAGCCTGCTACTTTTTCTCTCAGTTATTCTTACTACTACTGTCTTCTGTGTTTGTCTTATTTTAAGTTAACACGTCTCATTTCAATAGTTCATTGTCAGTTTAACTTCTAAAACATATGTCAATTTTGTTTTTAACCTCTTACTGAACATAACAAAGGTAAGTTTGGCGCTAATTTGTTTCTACTTCTCTAATCTACAAACCAAGTGAAACATCAGTGTTGTTTTACTTATAAATTCGGCACTAATTATGTTTTATAACCATTTTTTTCCAAAGCTTAATCATTTTTATGAGTTAATATTATAGCTTCTAATTAATTTTCTTGAAGAAGCAAAATTTCACTCCTTGCATAAAGATCCACCATTAAGTCATCAAGATCTTCTTTATCTTTCTTTACTCCACTCCTTATCAATGGTCCACCAATATCATCAAATGGATCTCTAGCTTCTTTTGACACTTGAATTGAATCTTTCACAAGCTATTCAAGCCTTTCTTCGTGCCTTTCCTGTGTGGAAACTTGTTTAGCTCGAGTCAATACTTGTTTCTCATCATTTTCCCTCTCCTTTAAATAATTTTTCTTCACATCAGCACCTTCATCTATAAAATCAAGAAGTATTTGATACTTGTACAAGAATGCTTCTCCCATATCTCCGACTCTCACTATTAGACTCACTCTATTTCCCTCATATTTATCTCTCATTTTTACTTTACCCAAAAGGCTTGAATTACCCTTAGTGTTTGCTCTCATTTCTTTCCCTTTAAACTCTCATATTCACTCTAAAAAATATGGATTCAATTTTATCTTCCTGCCTTCTCTGTCGTTGCACCATGAAATACTCTCTAAGGGGATAAGGAATTAGGTCAATCAGTCCTCAAGTAAGATAATTGATAGTTAGACCGTCAAAAAGACTAAACAATTTTTTAAGCAGATAAAGACTGGGAAGCGGATACTCATATCGACTACCTAGGCAAGAAATCCACTTACTCAATTAAAAGGTTCCATGACTCAAAGATTCCTATAAAAGATTCCATAACTCAAAGATTTCTACAAAACAATCATTTGTTTTATGGAAATCCATTTATAAAACCCAATTTCCTTGTCATCTTTTATAAAACCATCAACAACTATTTCTTCATTCATAGATTTCCTTAATTCCATAAATCTTTGATCTTTAATCAACATGCACCTCATCTCACAAAATTTGAAAGAAACCCATTTACAAATCTTTATTATCTCAAATTGTTCCAAATAATTATAGATAAATATATTTCCCAGCTAAGGAATAAAAGTGGCAAAATGAGGAAAAGAAGGAACAAAATATGATAACAAAGATGAAAGCAACATAATGAAGAAAGGAATAAAGAAAATGTGAGAAGTAAGATGAAAGCAAGAGAATGAAGAAAGGACGGAAGAAGAGAAGAATAAAAGATGGGAAACAAGATTTCTAAGCTAACAATTTAAGAAGATTTTCATCCAAGGATTGAAAAGAAGAAGAAAGAAAGTCTAAATAGCTTAAATGATTGAGATTATATATATATATATATATATATATATATATATAAGGCCAGTCTACGAAAATTTAACTATAAATTAGCTTAA
>JAOTIZ010000003.1:27748044-27759230 GCA_027123425.1 Erythroxylum panamense | reverse complement strand
TTTCATTTCATCAAATGCTCATAGATTCATTTATACTTTTCATTCATTACAAGGAATCATACCATATTTTCTCATTTAATTTCATTTAATAATTTCTAATTTCCAAGAAAAGTTCGGGGTCCAACAAATTTAAAGATATCTTGATATACTTTCTTACTTCTTTATAGCTTGCTTACCTACTCAACTATTTTATCTCATTATTGTACATTACATTGTAAATTAAATAAGGCTAAAGCCTAATTCAAATAAATATTAAAGTAGTCATAATTAAGAAAAATGATTAAATGTCCCTTTTTCCTTATTGTATAAGAAACAAATGAATTGATTAAAGAAGTTTCAAGGAAGTTATTGCTATGTTATACCAATTTGGGCCAAGAAGTTAGCTGATTGATTTTCTTGAATATTTCTAAACATAATTGGTTAGTGAAAAAAGAGCCATCTTTTTGTTTCCAAAAAGTGGAATCTTCTTTATACTAGTTGTAATTTTTTGTAGGCATATTTTTCATTATAATTGAGAAACCTCTTGAGTGATGAGCTTCCAGTGCCAAGTGTTCTCATTTATCACCATTGCAACTCTTGTAACTTATGTAGAGGGCAATGGTCATGCCAATTATCAAACCAAAACCAAGTTTGTTTTCCATTTCTTGCCTTATTTTTGATATAATTTTGAATTTGGTCCCTCAATGGTAGGATATGTTTCAGTGTACATAAAGTATTCGATATAAACTTGACTTCCATACGCTCACTCCTTTTAAAGAACTGATTGCACATCCTACAAGGATTATTTATTAGTTGTTGACTTCCATAATCTCTTTTTTTTTTGGAAGATATCTTCCATAATCTCTTAGCTATTAGAGCTTTGTTAATTGCCTTTGTAACGATGATCCCTAATCCTTCTTTAACTTTAGGTGCACAAATCTTTGTCTATTTAAGTGTATCCCCTAAACATTGCATTCATTCCTTATTTATAGGAAAGTCTTCAATATTTTCTCTAGAACATTAGTAAGTTGAAGTGGTAAATACAAACAAGAAGTCTAGTAAACATGCAAGCTACAAAGTATCAAAGTTATAAGTTACATTTACTAATAAAAGTCTGTTAATTACTTAATCTACTACGAATTAAATTTAGGAGTGGTTGAAAATCCTAGAAAGTGATTATTTTTATTGTAATAGGAATTCCTAGATATTTGAAAGGTGGGATCTCCTATTTAAATTATAATAGTTCAGAGATCTGACCAACTACCTTAGGGATACCTATTAAAAGATAAAAGTATGTTTTGCTTTTGTTGACTAATAGATTAGAAAGTTCATTAAAAGCACCAAGGGATTCTACAAGCAAAATCATAATAGATTTGATGTTTAAACCATAAAGTAGTAATAAGTCATCTGCAAATGATAAGTTAAATAGTCTTAATTTAGTACATATGTAATGATATTTTGAAGATGTCACTCTATATATTGTTAGACCATTCTAATTAGGATTTCAGTGCACAAGGTAAAAAGATAAAGGGATGTGGTCACCTTATTTGATTCCTTTGGATCCTTTGAATAAGTTAGTAGGCTCCTCATTAATGACTATGCTAAAAGATGGGTTTGTTATCTATCGCTTGATTTAATTTATGTATTGAGCTAGAAATCATCAATTTTCTAGAGTTCCAAGTTTGAAATCCCAGCTTATGGTATCAAATGCTTTATATAAATTTAGTTTTAAAGAATGACACTTAATCTCCTTTTTTCTATTATTGTTCTTAAAAAACTTTTGAATTGTAAGGATGTTATCCCCAGTCTTCTCCCTTTGATAAATGCTCTGTTGACAGTGATTTATGAGTTCTTAAAAGTTTAATTATAGCCTTGAAGCAAGTGGTTTTAATATTGCCTTATAGATAACATACGTCATGAAATGGATATTAAATCCAAGAGAACTAAGGGATTTGTAATCTTAAGAATGAAAGAGACTTATGTCTTATTTATTAACGAATTCTAAGATTTATATGGTGACTATATATTTTTGTTTAATTCTAAGTCTTTTGAAATAATTTTAACATTGAAACTATATGGTTAATGAACTTTATCATGGCCAATGATGATTATTTTCTTTGATTTCTATGCTTATAATTATATTAATTAGAAAATACCAAATCCTTTAATGTTTTTTTTTTTAAAATAGATGTTTAATATCCTACACAAAGTTTTTTTATTGCACCTATCATTCCTTTGAAGAAGTGATAAGTTAGATCCTTACGCTTCTGGGGATCTATTATTGAATTTTATTAAGCATCTGATAGTCCGGTGATGTTTTTATATTTCTTTTAGTTAAAAGTGAGTTATATAAATACTTAGAATTTCTATCCCCTTCATTTAGCCATTGATTCTTTGATCTTTTTCCTTATAAGAGATTTATGGATCTCCAATTATTGAATGTATTTGGCCACGCTTCCTTTTCTAGTTACTTGAGGCTTTCATTTTTAGGAGTTAAGTTAAGTTGTTCTTGAAGCTTTGTTAAGGCATCATTTTTATTTAGCTCTATGTTGTTATATTTTGTAAAGTTAAGGAAATTGAATTCATCATTAAATAAATTCAATCTATACATACACTTGAAAGCTTCATAACCCTTAACTCTAGTATTAAGTTTAGTAATGATAGATTCTTCAAAAAAAGGGGACTCTAAATAACTAATTGTTGAGTTTAAAATGGGGATTTCTAATAGTGGGGGGATTAGGGAATTGTATTTCAATTAAAGAGTGATCATAATATAAAGGATTGTTCAAACATAATCAACTGTTTAAGGGGGATGAAAACTAGTAAGTCTACACAATAACCCTATCTAGTTTCTTTTTAAGGATGTAACTTCTTATATATTTATTGCTCAAAAAATAAAAATTTCATATGTATATAAGATCAAAGAACCTAAAAAGAGTAATGTAATTTACAGAATCATCAATGTAGGGGTAAAACTTAGATGGATGGCCTTTTAATTCTTGAGATAGCAATGTGTAGTTAAAATCCCATAACACATTCAAAGGGATTAAGTTGACATTCAATGTAACATTGAGTTCTCTTTTATAATTCTTTCCTTTATGGTCATTTAAAAGTGTAGTAGTTGAGCAATATGGTGAGTATGGTGCAAGACAATTTTGTTTGGATTAAAATAATTATTCTACCATTATAATTGGCTGATTAATTATTAATTGTACTCTAATTCTTATTCATAAACCACAACCCTAATTATATCTTGTGTTTTTTAATTTTAATCTCTAAAATATCAATAAAGATTCTTTAAGACCAATAATCATGTAAACTTAGTTGTTTTTTAATGGTTATTCAATCCCCTAGTATTCCAAGCTATAAATCATGGATGATTGGAAGAAGAGACTTATTGATATCTTTCTTATATTTTCTCTTTGACTTCCTCTTGGTTGTTTTAAAAAAATCATCTATGGGTTATATACCTTTTATTATTTCCAATTTTATAGCTAGTTGATTTGAAGAAATTGTAATCTCCATCTTAGTTTTTAAGTTGACTGCCACAAAGATTGAATTCACACGAATTCCTCTAATTTTTTTCCTCATCATGTTTTTCTTTAGATTCTTATTTATCAAGCCTTACTCGGCTATTAACTGGAATTATTCTTTCCTTTTGTTATGTTTCCTTACCTTTCTCATTTTCTTAAATATTATATGCATCTTGTGGAGTTGTCTTATGTTCTAAACTGTTCAAGGGTTCAACAATTCTCATCAACTTATTATATGTACCTATTAAAAAAATTATACCTATAACTTCCCAAATTTGGGGGAATTAGGTTTTGTAGGCTTCCACTAATATCTTAGTAAGATTTCATCTTCAATCAAATTCCCATCTTTATCAAGCTTTATGATTTTTAAGCTATTAGGTAGGTTTTCTCTATGCAATTTTTTGTATAACCAATTCTTCTTAGTTCAATTACATTTTCATCCAAGCAAAGTTGTTTTTTTTTCCACAGGAGCTTGCTAAATAGCTATACCGATCATGGAACTATATTTTAAGGGAATTTTATGGAAATTAATCCAAATTGGCACATACCTTAGTCTTGTTTTTTCATACATCTAAGTTTGATTTCCATTTCTGCAAAATGAGGGGTTTTCAAAATATATTCCAAGATTCTAATTCAAGAAACTTTGTTGTACTTGATTCATTACTTATTTTAAAATGAAAATGTAATACTCATTCATTAAAGTTCATTTTAGACCTAATTTGGAGGCTCTTACTTGTAATATTTCTAATGGTGGAGCAATTATGGAATTTTCCTTTATAAAAGTAGGAGGGAAGTACTTTACTTTATCTAGAGGAAAGTAATCTCCCACCATATATAACAAAGATCTTTCAATAGGAAAAAAAAAGTGATTAGCAGAAGGGGAGGAGTAAGAAGGCAATAATAAGTTATAGCTAATGATGCAAGAAGAGTAATGAATAGAAAGGGATAAAGCAGATTTATTCAAAGTTGGAATATTAAGAGTGGGAAGTAGAGGAAAGGGTGAGTGAGCTAAAGTAAATTATATCTTAAAGTAGCTTAAAGGAGAAGAAGTGAAATATGGGGAGGAGAAGAGGTTTGTTTGCAAGTTTGTAGAACTAGATCTAGAGGCAAGTTGATTTTCTACCTCAGAGTAGGGGATTATAGCACTAAAATGGAATATTGAGGCACAATAGAAGTGCTTAGGAAATTAGATAGATCACTAAAGGAAGCCATGAGCGAAGAAAAAGCCTAATTCTTCTTTTAAGGTCAAAATTCAATTTAAAAAATGAATTAAAAGAATCACTGTTAGTTGAGCTTACAAGCACAATAAGAATAAATTTATGCTTTCTTTACATGGTTTGATTTTGGTCCTTTAGGCCGTTTAGGTTAGTTTAGTTAAAATCCTTTTGTCTCATTATGCTCAATCGAATTTAAAAGTTTCTTCTTTCATAATATTATTACACAAAAGTTAAGGCAAATGAACCTATCTATTTTATTTACAAAACTCTCTTAACACTATCCAATTAATTAACCAAAAAGGTTAATTATTGATTTATATTAAAACTAAGAAAATTAAACAAAGAAAATTGCATTAGAAATATAATAAAGGAAGTGATAAAGAGAAGAAACATATATGAATAACATTAAGATAAGAACTCCTTGTAACATCATCTTTGTATTCATGATTTAGCAAATCTAGAAGGTTTTATCAGTTAGACAAGTAAAATTTACTAATTAATGGACTTTTCCCTCTTGAATTACATTCACCTATCCTCAAGTTGATTAATTGATATCTCTAAGATGATTATAACTCTTAAAAATGCAGTAAGTTTTGTGAATTTTCATGAAAGGTTTGATCCTAACACCAAAAGATTTATGTAATCATATCTCTAGCATTTTATGCAACCCTTAAAATTAATTCTATGCAGGTTTTTCTTGAATTGTCCACGTACAAATTATAATCGATCTATTGTCTACTTTAATTAAATCATCATTAAGAGTAACTAAATATATTTGTAAGAAAAAAAATCTTCCATAATAATTAAATGAATACAAATAAAGACAATACTAAAGTTTCCCTTATTTAGACATATGAAAAAATTCGTTATACATCATCTTTACACTAACAAACATGAATAAAAGAATAAAAGAAATCAAAAGAGCTAGACTTCTAAATTAATCTCCATATTCCAATGTGACATGATCCATTGGGATGATTACAATCCTCTTTTTCCTTGAAAAGTAAGTTTTCTACCTTGACAGTTAATCCTAATTCTAAAATAAAAAAGAATGAAAAGTCTCTTTATTTAAAATTTTCACACATTTAAATATCAATTTTAAGCAACAAACATAGGCTAGGACTTGACTATATCTTAAGCCATATAATTAATTATTTCTCATTTGAGAGTTATACAAGAAGAAATACATCCATATTCTTAGTCATATTTGTTTTTA
Source organism: Erythroxylum panamense (assembly GCA_027123425.1). NCBI lineage: Eukaryota > Viridiplantae > Streptophyta > Magnoliopsida > Malpighiales > Erythroxylaceae > Erythroxylum > Erythroxylum panamense. Next base: position 27,753,285 of record JAOTIZ010000003.1, on the reverse strand, counting down.
CTATTTTTATCCACATATGGACACGAAAATTGACATATTTGTGTATTTGATTGTGTTTTCCTATGTTTTTTCAACTTATAACCTCACCTCCACTTGTGTATATGATTGTATCTTCAATATTGAATTTTTGAGAAGAACACAAATTGGCGTACAATAATGTACTAGGATTCTTTTACCCAAACATTGAGATTTCTTCTTGCTTTTTGTGTAAAACTCTTCAATTCTTGCCCAAACTCATCCCAAAGCAACATCTTTTAATTAAATAAAGAAACAACATAACAAATTAAAACAAGGTAATTTAAAAATAAAAACATAGCAAAATTAGTAAAATATACAAATCTTCTATATATCAAATACTCTAACACTTAGAATTTTAATTTTTTCCTCAAACAAATCAATTTCAAAATCCATCACCCTATGTAAGCTTTAATTGCAAAATATTTCAATAACTCAATTAAGGTAGCTAGCATTGATCACTATCTACCTAATCACATTATTCATTCAACTACTTAGGTCTTTATATACTGCCAAAAGCTCAAAATTAAATCTCAACCAAACTTAGAAACCCAGCAAAATATTAACTCAATCAATTTATTTATCCTTATATGCATAAAATAAAAATAAAAACAAGTAAAAAGTTTAAAGCAATAAGAAATAACTAACCACATTAATAACAAACAAACATAATTATTTTTTAAATTTTAATGGAAAGCCTGTTTAAAATTTCATCCTAACCATTTTACTAAACAGTAAATTCTTTGTCATGAATTCCTCTAGTTACTCAATTAGGTCATAACTTTAAATGGCTATTAGCACTACTCGTAATCCGAAACTATGCCTTATTTCAAGATCAGCGAAATAGAATTTATCAATACTCACTTTATTCAAAAAAAGTTCTTCTTTCTTATCACATTAATTTTGGAATAATGGACATCTTATAAAGCTTAATAGTAGACTAAAATGATTAAACCATATACATGGTTAGATTGTTCAATTCAAGCATCAATTCTCAAAACTATTCGTTCAAGTATAAACTAAACTACTCATTAGTGAACATATTTATTAACATAACATAGTTGAATCATAATGAAATTTAACCATCTAATGAATCACCTTAATTACCTTAATCATCAATGCCTATTTCATTATAATTGTTTCTTAAAAAGCTAAATAAAAATGAAACTAATTTACTTCAATCAACTAAAGCTCAACATAATCCCTCTTGCATGTAAATCATATATTTTCCTTAATTGACAACTAATAAGCATAAAAATAAATAAATAACATATAAGTGGTGGAGATGAAGGAAGAAAAATGAAGCTAGAGGAAACTTCTCTTAGCACTTTATTAATGTTACTTACTATAAATCCTCGAGAATCATCAAAGAAATTGAATACTTTCACTAAAAACAAACAAACAATAAAATATCAACATATAAAACGAAAAAGATATAATAAATAAAAAATTTAAAACTAAATTAAATGATTTTTTTGGCTCCTAATTAATAAGTGCTTTTTCGTTCTTTTAACTAAATTCTATCACTAAGGAGGTAGGGAAAAGGACTTATAGCCTTTATCTTCCAAGACTTTGTAGGTTGTATGTGATGGTCTTATTCCTTTTATATTTGAGATATCTTCTCCTTACGACTTCTCACAATCCCGTTGCACTTGGTCATCTTTCTTGACAATTTCTTATAAAGAGTCATATATTTAAACATCTTTTTGTTCAATAGGATAGTTGAAGTCATCATAAAAAAGGAACAACTTATCTCTTTTGATATTTTAAGCTTCTCATCATTATTCTTCTCTTCGTCTTCCTTAGTAGCAACTTCATCTCTCTTATCTTCCTCTTTATTATCATTTATTAACCCTTTGCCATTTCTCATCGTGAATGTTATCAAATGGTCCTTAGGATTCCCATCTATCATGCTTGGTAAAGAATCACGATCCTTAATAAAATTGGCTATCTTCTCAATTAATAACTTGAAGTTTCTTTTTAAAGTCACTAACTGAGCATCCCTTAATTTTAATATATCAACAGTTTTGGAGGTTGCATTAGTAATCCTTTCAATTGATAATTCCATATATTTATTAACATTAATGACTTACTATTGAAATTTATTATCAACTTGCTTTCCTCTTACTATTACTGATATCCTAATAGAGGCGACCTTTGAATTGCTTGTTTATCCTATGAAAAATTTAGATGATTTCACCAATTTGAAATGTACATGTCATTTTAAGGATGTTTTTGAGGTTATTGGCCGTTCCACCAATAATGAACTTATTCATTTTTCCTATAAAAGTGATTCCTAACTTGATATTATTGTTGTTATGTTCTCCTTCATGTAACTAACACCATATTGTTTGGTGCTAGTCTTACTATGCTATATAAGTTATCCATTGTTATCTTTGTGAAAACTCTACATAAGCTATCAATATGGTGGTAGCATCCATGTTATATAAATTCGCTAGGTTGATGGCCTTTGCCCTACTTAATCGCCACCAATAGTTGCATCATCTCCTCAATTAGCTTTGGAGAGACTTTTCAAGTTTTAAATTTAAGACTCGCTTAACTATTGCTTCAACTATTTGCCTTATTACTTAGTTTAGGTCATTTTAGAATGTTTGAACTTACAACCAAATAGGTATCTTACGATGTGTATACCTCCTCAATAGATCCCCATATCTTTCTTATATCATTGTCATATCACTAATAGGAAGAGTTGTCATTTCTCATCCTTACATAGTCTGGTTTTATGCTATCTTTCTATTTTAATCTAAACTTAAAAGGAAAATAGCATCTTGTTGATTAACCAATATTCTCTATCATGATTAAAACCCCTAATAAGGCATTAGGATATATGAATTTTCATAAAAGATTTGACCTTAACAGTAGAAGATTTACGTAGGCATATCATTAATGCACCATTTAACTTTTAATGTCAACCCCATGATCCATTTACATGTAAGTTCTCTCGAATTGTCTACATATAAATTATAATATAATTAAACCGCTAGTTTAAGAAGAATCAAAGATATTTCTAAAAAATAAAATCCTTCATAAATAATTGAATCAATCTAATAAAAAGGCAACAATATGGTTCTTCTTATTTAGATATATGAAAAAATTAGCCACAAGTCATCTTTAAACCAACAAACATGAAAAAAAATAAAAAGAGGAAAGTTTCAAAATTGATCTCAGCATTCCAACATGATTTTCTCTGTTTAGATGATTTTGTTCCTCTTCTTCCTGGAAAACAATTTCTAAGTGTATCTCTGGGATGCTTATATAGTTAAACCCTAGCTCTAAAATAAAAATGAATGAAAAAATCTCTTTAATATTGGTTTTTATAATTTTAAATGTTAATTTTTAGCAATAAAAATAGGTTGAGATAGGGTTATGTCATATTAATGCTATGCAATTCATTATTTTTGATCTAAGAGTTATATGAGCCTTAATAAGTGCGTGATCTCGGCAGCGTTCTTTACTAATGGACATAAGCACTGACTTGTTCTTATTTTTGGTTGTCGTTTCCTTTATTTTTTCATATCTATATAACGCAACCTCTTCCCCACTCGTATACAAAACTATGTCTTCAAGATTATGTTTATAAGAAGAATATAGTTTCCCACACGATAATGTTCTAGTCCGTGTTATAACTAAGGTTGATGTTTCTTCTTGATTTTTCTTGTAAAACTCTTCAATTCTTAACCAAACCCACCCTTTAAAGAAACATCTTCTTAATTACTCAGAAAAATGGCATAAAATGATTAGACCAATATAATTTAGACATAACAAAAAAACTAGTAAAATATGTGCCTTTTTTCACACATCATGTCTTAAAGATAATAAAACATGTTGGGCTTTTAAATTCTTTTCCCATATGTGTAGTTGTCATATTTCTTTTAATAAGCTTACAATTTAATGTTAAGATATTCCAATTATAATTGTTTCTTTTTATAAATTATTTTTATTTGCATGGTTTATCTTTAAATCAAAATAAATTTAAGCCAACAAAGTTTAGATCTACCCATCTAAATTATTTGAATCCTATTCAATAAAGGTAAATTTATAATTCAAATACCAAAAAAAAATTATAATCTAATACCAATTTTCATTGAAGATATATGTCTATTTTAAAATCATTGCGTTCTAGCTTTCTTTTTAAATCCAATTCAATTCCTTTTTAGTTTGGAGTTGTTGATGTATGTAAAATGTACATATGTTTTACCAAGTGTTTTTCTATGTTTTCCATACAAATGATCTCAGTTTGATTCATTTATGTTATGTTTTTAGGTAATTGAGAAGATGTTTCCCCTGGATGAAATTTGTTAAGAATTAAAGAGTTTTGTAGAGAAAACCAAAAGAAACCTTAATTGTGGTGAAAATATGGTCTGACACATACATTTATGCCAACTTATGTTCTCATAAACATAATATTGAAAAAAATGTCCAATTATATAGGTGGATGGAAGTGTCACAAAAAGTTGAAGAAACAAAGAGAAAGTTAGCTATAGACACGTGTGTTTATACTTATGTCTTTTCTTAGAATTTTTTTTTGGTAAACCAGCGTGATCCTGCTGGGGGTCGGTGCCCATTTTATTGCTAATTTGGAATTAAAATACATAAGGGGCAGTTGGCCATACTTCCCCAGAAAATTAGGTTAAGGTGGCTTACAATAATCTGTTCTAATGCCAACCTTAAGCTTTAACAAAAAACAACTTAAAGGAGGAAGAAAACTAATTAGTTACAATGCGAGGTCTTACACGAACCGAAGGAAAACCAAGCTGATCCAGTCTAATTAATCATTGAAGCATCCGCGGCATTGAGGGATAAGAGAAAGTTGTTGATTGTTGCATAGTGGTTGCGTGACGTGCTAGATAATCAGCCACTGAGTTGGCCTCTCTGTAAATATGCGAAAAAGAAATCGAAACACTGGGCAACAAAGACTGTATCGTTGATAATATGGCAAATAAAGTCCATGGCCAAGAAGTGCGATTTTTAAGCAGTAACAGAAGAGCCTTAGAATCTGTTTCAACCACGACATTGCTCAGTCCATTTCTGATACACGATCGCAAACCATGTAATAAAGCCAATGATTCGGCCTGCAAACTAGTGCCTTTGCCGAAAAAAATGGCCTTAGCGAAAAAAATATCACCAAATTCATTTCTGATGACTATCCCACCTCCAATAAGTCCTGAATTACCCAAAGCACTACCATCGACATTTAATTTCCAG
>JAOTIZ010000003.1:27732111-27747944 GCA_027123425.1 Erythroxylum panamense | reverse complement strand
TAACATGTATTGTTTGATGTTTGAAATGGAGCAAACATGTACTGAATAAAGAAAGAATTGAGGTTAGGTATGTGCTGAAAACTGGTTGGAAAGAGTAGATACACTAGACAGGTTTTGGTATTTTAGCTATATCATGCCCTGTAGGTATCCAAATTAGATGAATTTTAATTTAGATTAAACTTGAGACAGATGCCTACAACTTTCTTAAGAACTCAATTTTTAATTATGTCTCTAAGACTTTCAAAATTGGCATGAAATTGGGTCTTGGCTTAGGCTGTAGCACTACCAGGGACAGAAATCATATCCTGTGGTTATTGAATAAACTGTATTGATGTAGACCGAGTTAGACTGAGAAGTCTTCATCAAAGTTTTATCTTATTCTCTTAGCTTTAAATTGGTATAAAGTTTGTAATTTTTGGATATTGTAATTGAGAGATATAGGTTGTAAAACTTGAATGCATGATCATTCACTAGCCAAAATTTCAAATGTACTTAGTCTGTGGTATATTGAGTATAACTTATGGAATAATGAATAAAATTATATGAACTATAGTTCATTAGAACTTTGAGACATAGAGGAACATTTGTTTAGAAGAATACTTTGCTCAAAAGCCTCAGTTTCTATGTCAAAATAGCCACCCGAATTGATTTGAAAAAGATTGATTGGATGAAAGTGAGGGAGTTTGTTGAAATGTTATGAACTGGAGTATTTTTTATTGAACATGCTTCGGTATTTTGATTATATATTGAATTTTGGATCTCCAAATGAGTTGGTTCTTACTTCAGATTAAACTAGAGACATAAGGCCACAACTTTCCTGAAGTGATAAAATTACATTTCTAGTTTGAAGAATTTCAAAATCTGATTTAAAGTTGAGTTAAGAATTATGTTGTAGCTTAAAAACAGTCTGAAATCTTTTAAGTATAACTTTCAGTATACAGAACCAAATTGTATCATTTTTGTGTCACTAGAAACCTAAGACAAAGTTGAACAATTTTCTAGAAGAAAGTGTTACTTAAATACTCAATTTTCTTGATCTAAATGATCATGCAAAATAGACTCGAAAGTATGATTTGAAAACAAAGCTGGACCATGTCATTAAACATGCATGTTATATGATACATTCATACTAATGCTGATTCAGTTACATGAAAAAATGGTAATATGAACTTATGTTTGATTGTATATCAAATGGCAAGTGGAGCGATCACTTCCAGATATTGTTGGAACTTGAAGGCAATAAGTGAACGGGAGCGATAGTGAGTAATCTTAGATGGTCACACCTTACTTTGTTCTGCTTGTTGAATTTGATTTATTCTGATTGTGTTTTGAATTCCAAATAATGATTGCCCAAGGTGTTTGATGCATGTTTATATAATTGAAAGTGCTACTTGCTTGTGAATATGACTGACTACTTGCATTGCACACGAAATGTCTAAAATGACTTTGTTTTATTTTAAAACTATTGAGTCCTAGTTATGAGTAAATAGGCATGCCTAGAAGGATCCGCAGCTGCTCTTGTGACACTTCGGTGTCGAGACTTCGGTCTCTCCTGTGACACTTCAGTGTTGAGACTTCGATCTCTCCTTTATAAGTCCCGTTACTCACTTCTGTAAATGGATTATCAGTCATTTGATTTTATATTATGATATATGTTGTTTCTGACACAACAAAATTTTGTTATGATTATGAAGGGTTTAAACCCTTTTGTGATATTTAGTTCTATTAATTATAAAATCTATTTTGAAATGCTTTATGTTTGATTTATTGTTAAAGTAATCTTTTAATGCATGTTTATGCTGTTACATGATTCAGTATGATGAGTTGTCACTTCATACATAGATTAGTTATTACGCACTAAGTTATATGTTTAGCACGGTGGATTTTTCCCGTGTAGGTTCAAAGCGAGGTTTTTAAAAACTGGGACAAATCAACTGTAATGGCCAAAGAAGATTGAGTTTTGTTTGTCAAAATGTATTTTTGAGTTTGTTTTTAGGCTTGTTTATGATGTATATGACTTTTGGATTTGTTTGAAGGTTTATAATAACCTTATTATAGATTGGTTTTCGAATTTACGATATGTAATGTATGTTTGTTTAAGATTCTAAAAATGCATGTATGAAATGTTTCATATGTTTTGTATTTTGTATGTTTTGTGTGTGTGGCACTCGCAATATTCTCCCAAGGGGTATATGCGAGTGTCACAATAGAAGTCCAAAACATACAACTAGATGCAATGGAGGTGTATAAAACTATCCTAAAGTACATGAAACCTTCACTTGAGCGGATACAATCTAGTATTACTAAACTAAAAATCAACGCTAACTACTTTGAAATCAAATGAAATATCATCTAAATATTACAACAATCTATGCAATTTAACATATTTTTCTATGAAGATCTCAACGCACATTTCATCAGAACTTTTGAAGAAATGTGATATATTCAATATCAATGTAATAGCTAATGATGCAATTAGGATGAGAATATTCCCACTCCTTGAGGGATCAAGTGAAATAGTGATTGAAGTCACTACATATGACCTTAATCATAACATAGGAAAACCTAGTGGAGAAGTTCCTAGCAAAATAATTTTCACCAATAAAGACATTCAAGTTGATGTACATCTCTACCAACCTATAATTCAAAGATAAATATCTTTATGAAGTGTGTGAGATATATAACGATTTATTGAGCAAATATACATATTATAAGCTACTTGTATAGATACATGCTCAAACTTTCTACAATGGTTTGACCTATAAAACAAAGAAAATGATTAATGCAATAACTAGTGGAACATTAAACAAGAAAACTGTGAAACTCACCATAGAGCTTATTAAAGAATTGCTCATTAACAACTACCAGTGATCGTAAAAAGGGATAAGAATAAACAAGTAATCAGGCATACATAATGTGAAAGGACCCATCCTAGAGTTCCCCTTTTTGGAACTTAAGTAGAGGCCACTTGGCGATCCCATGGAAGGCCTCCAATCAATAACTGACTCGATCGAAGGGTACCCATAAAGTCAAGTCGTTCAACTATTTAAAACCTTTTATACTTTAATATAAAGTTTACATTTCCCATTTTCCTTAATCAATAAACAGTGGTGACAATAAGTTTTATGAAAACTTTAATACTGAAAAATAAACCAATCACTAGCATTAGTACCATTCGGTACCTCTCAAATCACTTTTAACAGAAATAATGGTGATATTATTATTTTCATGACTTTCCTTACTCAACATAGCCCATCACAAGTTTCTTTACCATACGGTACATTAGGCAAAAAGTCACGGAGCTAGTTATGTACTGCTTACCCACAACTGGTTAACCATTATTTAGGGAGTTAATTCTGCATCATTTACCCGTAATAGGTTAACCACTATGAACCGGTAGTTACGGAATTGATTTTCCATCACTTATCTGCAACAAGTCACAGATTTGGTTTTACATCGCTTACCTGTGACTAGTTAACCACTATTTATGCAGGTAGTTTTACATCGCTTACCCGTAACATGTTAACCGCTATAAATATACTAGTATAATAACATATATAAAGCCTATCGGTATACTATAGACAAAAGCAACTCTTACATTTAGGACTCATCTTATTTTCTAAATCAAGTATGGGAGGATTTATAAGTGAATTATTTCAATGTAACTCCTAATTAACTTTCAAATTAAAACTCATATATTGCCAAAGGCATACACTTATGTTAGCAGGCAATATATACTTATAAGGGACTATAGCATAAGGGAATATATATTAGGGTTCAATGCGTGAGCCAATTTTGTGGTTGTTGCTATTATTGTAGTTGAATGAATTAGGAGAGAATTAATAGTGAGTTACGGAATTAAGGATTTAAGAGAGAGAGCAGTGAGTTTAGGAAATTAGGGAAATAAGGAATTAAAAATTAGGGTAGTCTCAGTCACAATCATATTTAAAATTAAAAAAGCCACGTTAACACTAATTTGACATATGTAACCCCCTTTTTGCCTTAAAATTGTTTTAAAAATGTCACTTCAACTATGAAATGATATTTAAGTGACAAAAATGTTAACCCTTGTTAGAATTTCCATTTTATATGGTCGATTTTAAACTTTTTGCAAATTCAACAAGTTTAAATTGAATATTTTGAAACGTTAAGATTTAAATGAACATTTTGAAATATTAGAATTCAACTTGTATTCTATGACTAAAATTGTGCTTTAAACTCAATGTTTATAAAATAATACAAAACATATATTTTAACGTTTTAAAATGTTTAAATTAAATAACATGTTTTCAAAACATTAAAAAAACTTTAAATGGATGAAAAATTTAATAGAATTAATTTTTTATTAATTAAATGTCACATCAATGCTTACTTATTTTTTTTATATCTTTTTACCAAAAATGACCACAATATCATGTTATAAATGAGACTCATAATTAAAAATTTATAAAAATAAGTTCTACAATCACGACATAATAAGACTCACTTTTTGGTTAACTTTTAAAAACTAATTATATAATAATAATATCCATTTTGTTATTTAAAAATATAAAAATAATATCACGTTAATATTAATATCACATTTCATTGATAAGAAGTTAATCTTACAAAATTTTCTATTTAATTGAGATTTGTTTCATATGATTTAAAAATAGTTAGGTTTAATTTGAATACTTTAAAATATTATAGTTAAAATTATATTTTAGTATAAGTGTTGAGTTTCAAAATACATTTTAACCGGTAATATATTATAAATGTAGGGTTTAAATTGTTATTTTGGCCTTAAAAAAATAAAATGAGAAAAAGTCTCTTATTTTCGTCACAACAGGAATAGATTAACACGTGGAGTGCACGTGAGTTATGAGCATAGGCACTGTAGAGTCGTCTTCGTTTTCAACTGTAGAACCCAAGGAAAACATCCGATCAACATCTGCACTTTGAGTGATCTCTTGACTCTCTCACTCTTTACGATTTAGCGCTTCTCTTCTCTCTCTCTCTCTAATAAGGTGGGATGATTACTAAATTTCTCCTTTTGATTCTCATTAACAAATTTCAATTGCCAATTCATTGTTCCCATTTCAAATTAACTTTTTGGGGCTTTAGATTATAACTTTTCTAGTTGTCGATTCTGGGTTTTTGTGGGATTTTACACTTATATTCCTGCGTCTGAAATTGAACGTTGGCAGGTGCTTTTTGTTCAAGGTTTTACGATTTGCATTCGATTGTAGGCTATCATGGTAAGGAACCTTTTCCAGTGTTTATAATTTTAACTTTTAATTTTGGTTTTCTGTGCTTGTTATTGAGGGTAGTTGTTTTATGGGTTGTCAGAATTACCTTATCGGAGCTTTTAAGCCTGCTTGTAATATCTCAATAACGTTTTCTGATGGAAAATCTCGCAAGCAGGTACTCTATTACTGAACTTGTGTCGTGTTTATATGATTTGGCATTTGTGTTACTCTAATTATTCTGTTGATGTTTTGAAGAAGTCTTTAACTTCCCAGAAGTCTGAGAAATGGGTTTAGTAATCTTTTAACTTTATAATTATCCAGGAGGAACAACTGTAAATGGACTTTCTTTAACAGAAACATAAATTTTGATTGTGCTTTTTATAATACTGATAAGTCTTATAAAAGCAATAGATGTTTGCTTGAAGAAAATGAGTGGGAGATCATTTTATTGTTTGTAATATGTTTGAATGATACACATCCACATCATCTTTTTGTGCTTTTGATGTTGTGCAGGTCCCGATGAAGAAAGAAAACGGTCAAACAGTTATGGTTCCACTTTTTCAAAGTCAAGAAAATATTACTGGGAAGGTACTCCCTTTACTGATGTTATTGAGGATACCTGTTCAATTATACACTTACCAATGTAAAAATATTTCTTTTTGGATCTTAATACTTGATATGTTTCTTGTGTGCCTTTTTTAGATCATGATTGAACCACTTCAGGGGAAGAAGGTTGAGCACAATGGTGTCAAAGTTGAATTACTTGGTCAAATAGGTAAGCTTTCTTTTGCTACTTTTCTGTGCCCTATATGTTTTTTCAAGATAATGATTGATAATCTAGAACCATTTCCTTTTCATGAGACGATACATATTATGTACAATTGGGGAAGAGTTTCACTTAACAATTTGATCTCTGTCACAATCCATTATATTGCAACCAAATTGATGCCTACAGAAACTCTATTGGTGCAATAATTATGCTTCTAAATATAATGGATACATATTATGTACAATCGGGGAAGAGTTTAACTCAACAATTTAATCTCTGTCACAATCCATTATATTGCCACCAAATTGATGCCTACAGAAACTCTATAGGTGCAATAATTATACTTCTAAATAGGATCAAATATTGGTTATGTTGCAGAGCAATAGAAAATATGTTGCAGACCACAATCTTTCTAATGAAAGGAAGCTTGATACAATGCCTTGGAACATGGATGACAAGAAGGGTGGCCAAGATGGAATTTTATTGGACATTTAGCCACTGATCATATTTTGTGTCTACTTTTCCTTTCCGAGTATTGAAATTGATTCTCCTTATTCAAACTGTAATACTTTTTCGATTATGGTTATTTCATGGCTTAATTGCATTGTTATCAATAAGTTGTTGTCAATTCTATAGTTTTTTACGGTTTGGGAACTGAATATTAGCAAATGTCAAAGTCCGGGACTAATGATTGACACAAGAACTGTATTAACCTAGCACTAAATTGTGATGCAACACTACAGGCTTAAACAGATGAAAGAAAGGAAATAAGTAAAACTTATACTGAGATGAAACTACTGTAATCTCAGGTCTCAAATTTATTGGAGGAAACAAGAACTAGTTCATCCACATCATAGGCATGTTTCAAGCATTGTTGTTTGTATTGGTGTAAAAACATAATTTTTGGATCTCTTAAAGAAATTTAGAATAATAATTTATGTTTGTGTTATTTCTGTTCTTGAAACACTGGAAGTTCTAATGTGCTGAACTTGGATTTGCTTCTACTCTATGGTTTTAGCTTGTGCCAATTTTCTGTAGTCAGCAGTCTTCGCAAGAATGCTTTCAAAAGAGTGATCATTCCCTTTCTTTTACATTTTAATGCTACTCTCATATTCTAAATTTTCTTTGCAGAGATGTATTTTGACAGAGGAAATTTTTATGACTTCACGTCTCTGGGTGAGTATATTGTTTTGTTTTTATTACTTAGTCCTGCATTTTCAAAATTTTCTGTTAATCTTTTGCAATTAATTTATATTTTTTCTCATATGATTGTATCAGTTGTCATGCATTTTCAAATTTTTCTTTTAAAATTATTCTGTGTTCCCTAATCTGATTATACCAGCTAGTTGGAATAAAGAAACAAAAAAAGATTAACTGTTTGCCTAATCTGGTTTACACCAAAATCAAAATATTATGCCGGTGAATTTAGATGTGATATGGGAGGGAACCTGGTCATCAAGGTCTTGACTAAATTAGAGAGGTTGGACTAGGGACTTAAAACAGTAAGAAAATAATCACGCTGTTTAATGTGGAGGAGCTGCTGCAAGCTTTAGTATTCTTCATTCATTTTTGTACCTAATATAGCTTGGAGAAGTCATTATGTATCAGCTTGCATGATTTTACACTACTACATTTTCTTTATTATTCATTTCCTTCCTGTAAGAAAGCTGATATAACGACATTTATGTTTACGTTCAGCATACTTGCTTATAAGCACTGTGCGAATATGTTTAACATTTGCTCACGAGAAGAGCACATCTAATAATAAAAAAAAAGACAGCACTACGATTCTCAGATCATATGATTTTGCAATGTCATGCCACATTCATTCAGTAGTGTATTCAACAAAATGGATTAAATAATTGTACGAGCTCTGATTCATTCTCCAATGTGATCTTAGTGTACTTCTTACAACCATTGGGTTCTTTGGTTGCACTAGTCCAGTTTGAGCAGAATATTAGCATATCTTAGTAAAATCTAGAAAGTCAAAAGCATTTAGTGGTTTGTTTATGCAGTGATTATATGATCTATTTCTTGCAGTTCGTGAATTGGATGTTCCTGGAGAAATATATGAAAGAAAGACTTATCCATTTGAGTTCTCTACAGTTGAAATGCCATATGAGACATATAATGGGGTAAATGTGAGGCTGAGGTAGGCCATATATGTTTGTAAAGTTTTCAATGGAAATAATGTCCTTTCTTATTATTTCATAGTATTTTGTGGCCTGTATGTAATTCAAATTGATTATTGAGGGTTGTGAGAACCTTCTAGATATTGGTTGTCCAATTTATTTGTCTGTGGATAGACATTAAGGCATACTTGTATAATTCATGTCCATTTGTACTATATGATCAATGGCTCTGACTTGGTGAAGTGGTAAAATACTGCTAACAATGTGATGCTAGTTTACATTTTGTCCTTTTCAGGTATGTTCTGAAAGTGACAGTTACTCGGGGTTATGCTGGAAGCATAGTTGAATATCAGGATTTTGTGGTAGCACTTCTTTTTACCACCGCTATGATGTTTAACTGGATCCCAGTAACACTATTCTAGATTATGTTTTGCCAATGTGATCAAGAAGTTCCATCTTGTATGGGTATACAGTAATGTCATAGTCGTTTAGTTTTCTAAGTAGAAGAGAACGGTTGTTCTTGCTAGTAGAACCATAAAAGGTTTGGTGTTGCTTGTATGTACTGTATCTGTCAGTCAGAGTAGTGCATTAATGTACATAGCCTTAATCTTTCTTCAATAATCAGCATCGGTTTTCTAGTTGTCTTAATTCCAGTGTTGTGCATCAGGTTCGCAATTACTCCCCGCCTCCATCAATCAACAACAGTATCAAGGTAAATGGAGTTGTTTTATGATTTCCAATTTCAAGTATAAAGATTTGAAATTTACGGTAGCAACAGCAGTTTCAATGTGACTTTTATGATGATCTGATGAATAAGAAATTGTTTCAATATTTTCCAATCTTTGATGTACGTGTGACTTCTGCAGATGGAAGTTGGAATTGAAGATTGTCTGCATATTGAGTTTGAATACAATAAAAGCAAGTAAGTTAAAAATATTGGCAGTTAGGCTTTTGTTCTATCACTTATTCAATGTAGCATAATTCTGTCAGTACAGAAGTTTAAATTCAGCTTTTGGAATTTGGATTGTGTTTCTATATGTAGCTTGGAATGTGTATATCTTTATTTTGTTGCTCAAGGTAATTAAATTGTTCAGGTACCATCTAAAAGATGTGATTATTGGCAAGATCTATTTTCTTCTTGTTAGAATCAAGATAAAAAATATGGATCTTGAGATCAGGCGGCGAGAATCCACTGGATCAGGGGCTAATACACATGTGGAGACAGAGACACTTGCTAAATTTGAGTTGATGGATGGAGCACCAGTCAGAGGTATGATCAGCACTGTCTAATTCATAACGTAGGAAATATAGCCATGATCACATCACAACAACCTTGTTATGCATTATGCAAATAGAATGAGTGGTTTGTAGAACATGAAAAATTGAAATTTTCATTTGATTTCTGTATTATGACTGGTGAACCATTAATCAGAATGTCCAAAAAAATGGAAATAATGCTTGGCACGTGATTAGTTTTGATGTAGTTTGTAATGAATGGAATGACTTAAAATCATCTCATTTATGTTACAGGTGAATCTATACCTATTAGACTGTTTCTTAGTCCATATGAGCTAACACCAACACATCGCAACATCAACAATAAATTCAGCGTGAAGTATTACTTGAACCTTGTTCTAGTGGATGAAGAGGATCGACGTTACTTCAAGCAACAGGAAATTACATTGTACAGGCTGCAGGAGAATTCTTGATGAAGTGTTGTGATCAAGTTCATTGATTAACGGCTAAGCATATAACAGAAGATTAACTTCCTTATTTCACCTTGAAAGCCTTGAAGTTGGTATTGAGATCTCTGAAATGAGGATCCTATGTCATATATATGTAATTGGCATTGTTTTACATGCTCAGTTGCTGCTCTGATTGTACATTGCTGCAATAGTGTTAATGGGGCGAGTAGGAGAGGTGGAAGGCATGTGAGCCATTTGGTATATTGGTGATGGCTTATTGTTGAATACATCCGAACTTCTTATGGTATGCAATGACTGTTTTTTTTCTAGTTAATCATGATGAATTGTTGCTCCTCGTGTTTGCTGTCTCAGAAACTGTAGTGACCCTTTTCTTGGGAATGATTATGCTTGGGTTTCTTGCACTGGTTTGTGGCCATTTAGTTGTTTTCTTGCACTGATTTATGGCCATTTAATAAATAATTCTACTTTAGAACAAGTATTTTATTCTTGCGTGGTCATACATCTTTTTACTTGGACAAATAATAGGTGGCAAATTAAGGTATGGTGAGTTAAGACTTGATGGGTAGTATGAGGATGTATGCAGAGTGGGAAGTTCGCTTCCTTGGATTGGAGATAGAAGTAATCCACCAACTCACTTCACTGCCCGATAGAGGAGATGATGGAAGTCGATGTATCACATAATTTTGCTTTTCTGAAAGTGTTAATCTTGAAGCCATAAGTAGACAAGGAAACGGATTAGAATATAAAAGTTATGATGAATGCACACATGCAACACCAATACGAGGGATATATGTTAGTATTGAGTTCTACAGAGCAAGGATGCTATGTCGTATAGTATCTGATTCTAAACGCCTGGCATTGTTATGTACACAGTCGACACCTTTCTCACATGTTTACTATCAGTCCTTGAATATGTATTATAGCCGTTTTACCTCTATATATTTGCACGAAATATTAAAACAAAAATTGTAAATATAAACAATTGCCATTAAAATATAACAGTAAGTTAAGATACTTCATAAAAGAGAAAACACAGTTAGTGATATTTGAAAGACCTCATTAATACCACTCCAATCTCTTTTCCAATGTAAACTTATTTCGTGATAATGTTTAAGAAGATAAGATTTTTTTTGGAAAAAAATTGAATTAAAAGCCTAAGGATTTACAAAGTTAACAAAGAGGATTAATAAGAAACAGTCTAAGTTAGCAGATAATAAGTAATAAAAAATATAAAAGTTAAGCTTACAGCACTTGTAAAGCTGCAGGCTTGATGAGCTGCTTTAGATGAGAAGCTTCAATATGGAAACATGGGCGTTCCAATAGAGTAATGGAGATAAATATGAAACTCTCCGAAAATTCGTTTCCAAGAATTTTTTAGTTCCTTTCACATATAAATGTTGATAATGAATAGGTTAGAGTCTCCTATCCTTAGTTTTTGTTGCCTCCTTGCCCAATTCATTTCATTAAGCAAGTTCTTTTTAAGACAGGGCAACCAAATAATGGAAGGATTGAATACAACAAAGCTTGAGAGAATTGATATTGAAAGAACAAGTGATTAGTGGATCCAGTAAAAAATTGTAGAGACGACATATGAGGTCTATACACCCTTTGATTCAGTCTTTAGTTTCTAGTCTTTGTTCAGTAGCTAATTAGAAAATCAATGTGGTTTTGAGGATGGCATGCTTACACCAAACTATATCAAACCATATGATTGTTAGGCAAATCTTATGTATTAGGTTTTGGCAAGTTAGTTTTAAGCCAAGACAATTTGGTTCTCAAGTGGAGAGGACCTAGGTTACACCGATTATTAAGCCAAAATAAGGTATTTGAGCCATTTCCTATCAAGCTTTCAAATTCTTAGCATAAATGGTTCCTCATCTTTAGCATTTGATCTAAAATCCATGAATGCTCCTTGTTAAGTTTCAATTCCCAAAGTTCTTTATCATTTAAGTAATAGACGTGGACCTATCTAACCCCGATTACCTCTTTATAATTGAATAATCTCAATATCCTCTTAGTGGTTAACATCTAATTTATAGCTTTAATAGAAAGAATTCCTAATCCTCCTCCTATCTTAGGAAAACAAAGATCAACCCAATTCACTTTAGTAGATGAGGACTTCCCAATATATCTTAACTATATAATATTTTCCAAAATACTCTCAACACACTTGATAAGGCTCTTGGGGAGAACCATGTGTGAACTCCAATATATATGTAGAAGGTTTAAGATAGAGAGAATGAGTTGAAACCTATCTGCATATAGTACGGATTTGTTTTACCAACAACTGATCCTTTTTTCTATCGAGTTAAGGAGAGGTAATCAATCTCTGAAAGATGGTCTTTTATAGAGATTAGAACTACTAGATATTTAAAGGGAGCTTGTTAAAGAGGTACCCCTAAAGTATTGTAGAGAGATTCCATATTTTGAACTCCTACTAACACATACAACATGCTTTTATTAGAGTTAACGGAGAGACCTAAGAGCTTGGGAAAGTAGCTAAAAGAATCCATGAAGATGTCGAAGAAGTGATCCACAAGAAAGGAGAAGTCATTTAAGAGGTCTACGTATTAACTATGCTATCAAGATTGACATTCATAAAGCTTTTTATTTGGCAACTTGAGATTTTACCTTACTATCCCTTGAAGCTTTTATCTTCCCAGATACATTCATTAGTTGAATAAACCAATGCATAGCTATAACTTTATTCAGTGCACTCATAACTAGAAAAAGTTCCCATATTTTTAAGGGAGCAATAAGCCTAAGACAAAAGGATCCTCTTTTCCTATATCTCTTTACCTTGTGCAATGAAGTATTGTTTAGAATCATAATAAGGAATGTAAGGTTGGAAAGCAGATTTAGGTTTAATAAAAAGTGTAGAGGTTTGTGAATCACATATTTGGCATTTGTAGATGATCTTCTGCTATTTAGTGGTGATAATTCAACCTTTATATAATGCCTTTTCAACTCCATAAACGATTTCATCTCTTTTCTAGTCTAAACATTAATAGGGATAAGAACTTTATAATGCTTTTAGTTGATGTTTCTTCATCAACTCCTACATTAGCTTCTGATTTAGGTTTATCCATTAAGAATCCCGATTTACCTATTTAAGGTTCCATATATCATCTAGAAGAATTTTATACTAGGACTATCAACCATTATATGATCTTATTAGAAGAAGAATTGGGAATTAAGAAACTAAATGCTTATCATTTATAGGCAGGTTACAACTAATTCTCTCAATTTTAACTAATATGTATACCTAATGGCCTGCATACTCAATCTTACCTAAAACAATTTGTAAGAATGTTAAGAGGCTCTTAAGAAACTTTCTTTAGATTAGGGACATGAATAAAAAACCATATACTGAAGTAAGTTGGAAGGATATATGTATGCCCAAACTAAAAGGTGGACATGGAATTAGACCCATTAAATGGGTAAATAAATTATTAATGGCTAAAAGGCTCTAAATAATCCTTATTCATAAGGAGTTATTATGGATAAAATGGGTAAATGAGCATTAGTTAAGGATTGAAAACATTGAAATCTAAGAAAGACACTTTTTGGGGTGTAGGGCAAATTCTCAAACTTAGAGAACTCATATAACTTATAATTCAATACAAGATAGGAAGAGAGGAGTACTTAGTTATGGACAGACAATTGTAGCACTCTTGAGCCTCTAAATCTTCATCCATACTACCCTAATATCAGGCTATTCTATTCTTCTAATTATATAGTTAATGTTTTCATTTAAGGTGGCAACTGGAATAGTAAAAATAAGTGCTTTTTTACTTACATGGATCTTTTGTAATTACTATCCTAATAGGATGGAAGAATTGGGAACATGCAAGCAAGGTCAAAAAAGAAAAACAATTGTTTCTCTCAACATTATTATGAACATATTAGCCTTACTTATGTAATGCAATGATCACATACTTAAACTTAATGGAAAATTAGTTGAAATAGTTAAGGAAGATGAGGGATAAAGCTTTAGTTCCTTCTCAGTGACTTTATTAGTCTAAAAGTTAACTACAATAGGGTAAAATGTTTGTTTCTTGCTCTTTTTGAAGGAATGAGGCTTGGGTTCTGTCTGAAGAAGTTATAGCCATGCATGACTTCTACATGCTCCTTAAATCCTAAGCCCATTTATTGTTTGTATAAAATGGGTCCAGTGGTGCCAATTAGCTATTAAATTTATCTATCTAGCATATAACTACAGTTTGTTCCCTATTGCTACATAGTGATTCGACTGTAATGTCTCTTTATTTTTTCAGTGGAAAATCTAAAAAATGACAAGTGCTTTGAATTTTTATAGAACTATTTTTCCTCTTACTGCTTTAATCTACCATAGCAGGATATAATTCATTGACTAAGGAAATCGTCTGGTAATTTCTCCTTCGAGTCATGTATAGACATTGTTAGAGCTTTAGCACTTAGAGTCAACTGCTATACAACTACTTGGAATAAGTTTCTTGTCCCTAAAGTCTCATTTGTGCTATGTCTTGTAGTCAAAGAAGAGTTATCAACACTATACATGATTAAATATAACTCTTTCAATCCAACAAATCTTTTATGTGGCCTCTATTTAGCTTCAACTAAATTCATAAACCATCTTCTATTTTAATGTCCTTATTCCAATCGTCTATGGAGGAATATACTAGCTAAATAAAATTTATCCTGCCAGTATTCTGAATGGAAGACGATAGTGCAATAGTTCTGTAGCTTAGCCATTATCATCAATACTCAACTGAAGTCTCGCTGAGGCACAGGATCTAAGGGTTCTGTAGCTTAACCTATTTCACTAAATAAGATCTGTAGCTTAACCTATTTCACTAAATATGATCACTTGCTATTTAATATCGCTCTTAAATGCATCATGTACTCTATTTGGTGTGAGAGGAACCATTGACACCACTCTTCTAAAGTCACAAGTCAAAGGAATATTATTTGGATAAGGTAGATAGTTTTAGTAAGTGGAACAAACTTAAAGTTTTCTTAGTGTATAAAAGATTGAGGGAACATTGAGGGAACATTTAATTAGTACTTATATATGTATAAACTTGAGTGTTTTTATGATTAATAGGGTCAATTACTTATGTTTATAAATAACTTTCCCTTCTTTTCTAATGTGATATTTACTTCTTTTTGAGCAACCACAAGAAAAACTTATATTGATTCATCTACCATTTATATTTGGTTATTCCTTTCAAGTAATTTATGCCATAACTTTAGCGCTTTCAAACATGTATTTTAGGTTTTCTTTCATTGAAAATGGGTTAACAAGGAGGGTTGCCGATGAAGGTTATTAAGTTATCATTATTTATTTCAAGTTGCACATATTTACAGAGAGTTATAAGCTATCATTATTCTAATTTTCAAGTTATCATTATTTCTAATTTTCATTATTATTTCTAATTATTATTTCTACTCTTCTAAAGTCACAAGTCAAAGCCATAAGGTTATTAAGTTATCATTATTTCTAATTTTCAAGTTGCACATATTTACAGAGAGTTATAAGCTCTCTATACATATTTGTGTAAACTTACACGGTTAGACACATGTCAATGTATCTAACGGTGTAGTTTTGTAAAAAGCTATAATTTAGTGACCTACATGACTACTCGAATGTGTAGCAGACCGTTTAAGTCTACAATACACCTTAAAAAGGCCTTAATCATTCTTTCTCATTTTCTCTCTTCTCTCCCATTCACCACGTTCCTAATTCTTACTTTTTCCTATGAATTAGAGATACCTAATGTTGGACCCCGATTTTTGAGTATAATTTAGAAATATTAAATGAACTTGAATGAGTATTTTAGTATATGTATTGTGTTATAGATGTAATTATACTTAAAAGAAAAATTGATGAGAAAAGAATTGATTGATTTGATAACTTTGGATTGTGAATAGATTTGTATAGATTATGGAAGTTCAAGTAGACGAGGTGATTGAAATGAAGTTTAAAAGCAAGAAATAAAGAGAAAAAGTGTGAGAA
>JAOTIZ010000003.1:27681906-27695114 GCA_027123425.1 Erythroxylum panamense | reverse complement strand
TATGGATGGTTTTATGACTGAAATTGGGATTTGACTGAAAATGTTTTGAATCGTGGCCTAAATTGTTTACCGATATCTGCGCACTCAATTGTTTTCTAAAAGAAAAATGCGTTACCGAGTTTTAAATCGTTTTGACTGCTCTAGCATACCACCCTCGCGGGTCACGGGCTCGGATATCACCGTCGATGTCGGGTTCGGGTCTCGCGGGAGTGGGGTGCTACATTGACAATGGTTAATCCAAGTTTAATTCTTATTAATGCACTCTATATTCTACCTATATTAAAAATTCTAATACTTCTGTCATGTGATAGTTATTATCGAAGCTCCTTTCAAAGCAGAAAGTGAATGAATAAAACCTTAAAGATTGTGATTACAAAGAGATATTAACAAGCTTGTAGGCTTCAATAGAGGAGCCTGACCAGTTTATCAAGGTCACCACACTACTTCCCGCTGATAGGAAACATATGAAACAAGAAAAACTTATAAGAGCCTAGCATATGTATGAGCCCGGATCCTCTGTTTAATTTTATAAGAGCCTAGCAATGGGGCTAGAATCTGACGATTTTTACTGACAACTTTACCGACAGAAATGTGTGTCGGTAAAACTCCTCCATTTATTTCAGCGACGGAATATTTGACCATCGCAAAAGTTATATTCCACAACCAACTTTGCCGACGTCTATACTTGTTCGGTCGGTAATTTCTACGGTTATTAATACTGTCGATAATTTTTCGTCACAAAATAATAGTTTTCTTGAAGTGACGTCTCTTTGATTTATAAATTAAGTTCATTTTAGTTAAGTGGTAGATTGTTAAGCAAACTTATGGAAATAACTTGCTATGCTTTGACTTGAGAGCCTAATGAACTCTTAACACTTTGAGTGTATAGGGTGAATCTATAAGAGGGTGTCTAAGTGTTGTTTCATTTGATTTTAACAAAATTGATGAGATGTTATGTTTTTAATCTAACAATGTGTTTTATGAGTGCTTATTTTCTTGATTGTTATTTTATCCTAAACCTTCATTGTGAATTAGTTTTTGGATATTTCTAGATAACATGAAAAAAAGATAAGAAGTTTTTATAAGGATAATTGATGTATTGAAATGATGTATGCTTGAGGACAAGCATGAGTCCTACGTGGGAAAATTTGATAAAATGTTATTTTGATATATTAATTGGAATTATCTCTTTTGTTTAAAATTATGTTGGCCCTTAAATAGGAAAATTAATGTTTATTTTGTTTTAGAAGATGAAAAGGGAAGATTGCATGAAATTGGAGCATTATTAGTGAAAATCATGAATTTAGGAAAAATTAGACAGATTACTGCAGTGGATAAGACGAGATCACGCCTATTGTCAAATTCACTTGAAGAGCTAAAGTTTAATTAGGAAACTTCTTTGCATCCATATTATGTAGGAAATTGAATTTGTCTTAGATAGGAATCTTTGCAAGATAGAACTAAACTAGAGTTTGAGTAGAAAAACAAGAGAGACATCTTTCATTTTTCCAACCTTCTTCTTTTTGTTTCTTTTGAGCCTTCTCTTAATCTTTCATCTTTCTTCTATTTTTGGTGTTGAAACTTAAGTCATTTGTGGCTAAACCCAAATATTCTGATTGAAAGGAATTCAAAACTCTAGTTGTAACCTTGTAAGGTTTTGTTCTAAACTTATATTTATGTTTTAATTCAAGTATTTCTTGTTTATGTTCTTAACTTCATAAATAATTAACATTGATTAATATGACAAATTAATTTGATGTTCATTATTCTATAGCTATCCATGAATTCAGTGATCTATAATTGTTATAAAGGATTAATATAAGTAACAACTAGGTTATTTGTAAATTTGCATATTTAGTTTATGATAATCAAGAAAACTAAGCTTATTGTTATCATTTAATTGATATTCAATAAAATGATTCATCCTCAATGATACAAATAGCATAATTCAAGTTGCCACACTTAGAATACATATCAATTAGAGCATTAAATAAGGAAACATCAACAATACATTCTCTTCTAATTATATATCCATGTTTTTTGTTCCCACCGCTCAAACTAATATATGAGCTACAAGTAGGAAGAATACTCAAAAGAGATATTCAACCAAAATTTTCTATCTTTCATCCGCATTTCATTAAAAAGGCTTATGAGCTCCATTTTCACGTAACTATTTATCATTATTGTCCAAATAAAAACGTTTATACTCTCCATTAAAGAATCATATACCTATAACTTATCAATCAAAACTAAACCAAGTGAAAAATCTAAGACAAAACTCAAGCCCAATTTGTTTCTTATTACATATCTATGAAGTTGTCTTCTATAATCCAGTTTCTCTATATTTTTAGTGAATAAAGGCAAAAGAGTTAGAATTATATAAGCATCATACTTTAAATCATCAAGTTGCATATCTTTGAGAAAATATAATATCTCTTTACAATAATAATAATTTTCATAGCTTTTCAAGACTTGTTGAATTTAACTAAGTTTTTTATTCCTTCAAGAACTTCTTCAAGTTCGTAAATCAAATGTGAAACAAACTCACTTCCAAAAAAAGATAGATGGTTGAAGGGTTAGAGGAGACAGATTGATAGTAGTGGTGGCTCAAAAAATGGAGGGAAAAAATGCAAAAATAAAAATTTTAATTATTTTGATAATCTAAACTATTATAAAATCAAGAAAAAAATTAAAAATTTTAAGTTAAAATAATAAACATTAACATTTAGTAAGTTCATGTGGTCCTGCTAGCTTGTCATATCGAATAGGTCACATGATTAGTAGTGGAGTTAGATTTTAGGGTGCAAACAATAATCATTTTGTAAATGTTAAGATATAAAGTAGTACTAAAGATAATAATAATAATATGCATTAACCTTTTATAGAACATTTGGGGGAGATTTACATCATTTACGTATTTTAGTGCCTTTGCCGTCATAACAAATCGTGATCAAGTCATACCTATTGTAACCAACAATATATAATCAGTGAACTTCTAAATCATTGAGCTAGAACTATTTTGATGTAGTATAAGAAAATGAAGTATCAAATAAGTGTGAAATAGAATTAGCACTCAATTATGAGTTTGGATTTGTTAGATGTTGAAACTTTTTCCTTTTGGAAATTTCAGATGTTGAAACTTAAACAATAATAAAGAGATACTAGTTTTTTTTATCTTCTTTAACAATCTCAAAAAATATAAAATAAGAATATTAATAAGTGTTAATTACACTATAATCTAGCATTATTATGAGTATTTTACTTGTATTTGGATTATTTTCATTGGATTTGATAATTAATTTTCCTTTTATTTTATTTTCAAGCCTTGTTATAACTCTTTAATAAAGGAGTGAATTAAAGAAAGTTTGAGTTGAGTTAGAGTGGTTTTGGCTTAATTTTAGAGGAATGAATCAAAATATAACACCAATAAGGACTTATGTTCAACAATATAGGGCAATAGAGACCTACGCTTAATAATATGTGGGCAACAAAGACCCATTTTTAGGAATACTAGTCAAATAGGAAATTGTGTTTCACTGTTGTTCCATACTAGTTCATTGTTTCCTTTAGTTTTCAGCCAAATGTAGTAGTGAAGAAATATAGGACTAACATGTAACTATGTTTGTATCATATTAACTATGACCCATATGATATTGTGTTTAACCCATATTTGACAAATAATTTGGGATTTCATGATAAAAAGGATATATAGAGGGTGGAAAAGAGAAAACAATATGAGAGGACTAAAAACCAATTAGAATTAGATCCAAGGAAAGCTAGAAGGCAACCTGATGGCTCAAGGAGATTCAAGAATATGTCAAGGAGGAAGTACTATTGGAGAAAAATAAGTCCATTAAGAATCAAGAACATCAGAATTCAAGATCCATAAGAACTCATTCTTTTATCTTACTATCTTTATTATTTATTATTAGATTTCTTTGTCTTTTTATGAAATAAATCAGGATACATATTTAAGTGGGGTGAATCTTATAATTATTAATTTAATAAAATTTTTGGTTTTCTTAAAAATTATTCATATTTACTTATTATATTGAATCGAAGAACCAAAAGTAGAAAGTTCAACTTTAGATTTTATATATAGGATTAAAGTAGTAAATGCATAATAACTTAAATATATTTAAGTTATAGTATAAATAATGAGGGTTGAATGGAACCTTAGATATAGGGTCATATGATCATTCTAAACTAGAGGGAAATCTATCTTGGAAATTTTTATAACAAATTAATGCAATAAATAATTTTTTTGTCAAAATACGTAAGGATAAGGATTGTATATCTTGACAGAGAGCAAAGTTGTGACTTAGATATTTATATTGGTTTAAAAAACTAGAGTTAATTTTTAAATAAGATAAGTTCAAGCTTATGAAAGTTTTAGGGAGATCTCATTTGGAGCTTATTTATCAACTAATTGTTTATTCTTAACTATCTTTCTGATTCAGTGATTCTAAATTGTTATTTCAATTTACTTCATTATATCTTTCACTCTATCATTCACTTTATTAAATTAGATAAAAAGAAGATGATTAGTATTAATCGTTGTATTCCTTGTGAGATCAACATTTGACTCACCTAAGCTATACTATATGAACAATAGGTACACTTGCCTAGTGATTTTTTAGCATGGTTTTTAGAACTACCAAACACAATGGTAAGATTGGGATAACAATATTACATGGGAGATTATTATCTATTGTTGCTTATGGTAATATTAGAACTTTAGAATAAGAATCAAAATAATATATATTTGATAGCTCAATGAGTATTTGTGATGTGTTGTTATATTTATAGTGGTGGTCACCCTAATCATGAATGTTAAGTGCTTTACAATATATGGAAACTAAATGAACAACCTAATTTTATAGTGGCCTTAAAACATCTCCTATAGTGATATTTACAATATGGGATGAAGAAACCATTCTACCATTTCATAGATTTAAGCTCTACCCTATTTCAATAATAATAGGAGAAGCCAGTTCTTAAGAAGTTTTTAAAGAAAACTATTAGTCGCTAATGGCACCCAAGGTGCTTAAGCTTTTAAAATGTTCAATTAAGTTATCAAACTTTTATAATCTTAACAACTCAATTAAAAACGTTAATTTTGTTAGTATTTTGCTAATTTAACTAAAATAATTTTTTTGTCAATGATATGTAGGCATCCACGTAGAAAGTTAATTGTCAACTAATCATCCACATGAACTAAAACACTTAATCCAATGTGCAAAAGAGGCTATAGGTTGGATGTTTTGGTCAACATGGATGATTACTTAGAAATTAAATTTCCACGTGGACACCTACATATCATGTAAAAAAAGATTTTGTTAGAAAAATAGCAAAATACTAACAGAACTAATATTTTGAGATGAGTTATTAATGTTATAAAAGGTTAGTTTGAATACTGAATTGAAAATATTTCAAAAGGTTATAGCACTTTAGAATCTATTATCCCATTTACAAAATTTAATAATTTTTTAACTAATGTACTCAATTAACAACAAGCAATACAAATAAGGATGAGAAAGTTGTTTAATATTAATTAATCAAACAATTGTTTAATAATTTAAAGAGGATAGGGGAAAGAGAATATAAATAGATTTATAAAGGTTTGGTGAACAACACTTGCCTACATCCAGATTCAAAACTCTTCTTAAAGTTTCACTATAATTCTTCTATCAAGAAGAAAAATAACCTTTATACAATCTTTCTCAGTGAAGAGAAACTTTTTTACAATCTTCTTCTAAGGTAAAGAGGAACCTCAATCTCACTTGTATCACTCCTAAATGCAATAATATATTACCTCAACCAAATATTACAGTGCAAATATATCTCACCTTATCACTTAATAACTTTAAAATAGCATACTCACACAAATATGACACAATCATGCTTAAATGATTGAAAAACTCTTCGAAATATGTGTATACAACACTCAAAACCTTCTTACTATAGATTTTTTACTACAAATCCATGAAGATCTAAGGCAAATGAATATTTAAGTCAAAACTCAAACGTAGTTTATTTCTTAATATATATCCATGAAGTTGTCTTCCATAAATAAATTTCTCCATATTTTCAGTGCACAAAAGTAAAAGAGTCAAGATTTTAACAGCATCAAACCTTAAACTATCAATTTACATATCTTTAAGAAATAGAAATAGAAAACATGGCTTTCTAAAAATTATTAAATTCAACTAAGGTTTTAGTTCATTGTAGAACTTCAAGTTCACAAATCAAATATGAAACAACTTCACTTGTAAAAGAGGATAGATTCTACCAACCAAGTCAGAATTGGTGTTGTAGGAGCGTAGAGAAGTCTACAGAGTTTACATAGGTTATTACAATTATCTTAATATGTTTCAAATTAACTGCTTGAATTGTGTCAAATATTCTTTTTAGACTAATAATCAATGTTACAATTAGATGAGATCTTTCCCTTAAATCAAAGTTTAGTAATCTTGAATTTCTCACTTTTATATTCAATTGATTTAATTTGATTTTTTGTTAATTTTAGTTAATTATTTAATTAATCGAAAACCCCCAATTTATTTTATTATTTGAAATTAAAAAATTAGTGTTTAGTTCTCTTGAGATTCGACCTAATTCCATGACTATTACAAAAATTTTGAGAATCGAAATTATTTTGAGTGCTTCGATAATTTGATCATGTTCTAAGAAATAAATGGTAGCCAATGGTAGATCAGTGATCAGTTGGGTCTCTGACCTAGCCAGCATCAGAGTATACACATAAGTCTAATAAAGATGAATGACTGAAGTGAAGCCTATAAAAGAAGGTGCCTCGAATGTAACAGAGCATATGAAGAACAACAGAAAAAGTGAGTGGCACAAGGTGCATACATGAACCAACTGCCAATGTGAACAACTTAAGTAATATCTGGATGAGTGACAATAAGGTATATAAGACTACTAATTAGTGGTTAATAAAGTGTACCATTACTAAGAGGAGTTGCACTTATGGCAGAGATAGTTGGGTGCTAGCAATCTTAGTGTCAATTAGACCAGCACGAGAGATAAGATTAGTAGCATACTTAGCTTGAGATAAGTAGTAGCCTTAATCATTAGAAGATACTTCAACATAAAAAATAGGTTAGGGGACCTACATCTTTCACTTCAAATTGTTGATGAAGATATGATTTGAGAGTAGCAATCCCCTAAGTGTCACCCTCAGTTATTATCATGTCATCAACATATAGAAGAGGAAGAGTGCACTATTGATCTATTTTTCGAATAAACAAAACATAATCATAAAATTTGGATGTAAACTCAAGAAGTTTATGTTGGAGCTGAATTTAGCAAACCATGCTCTAGGAGCTTACTAAGGCCACATAAGGCTTTGTGAAGATGACAAACTTTATTAGGTGGATAAGTTTACCCAAGTGGAGGTTGCATAAATACTTCTTTATGAAGATCACCATTAAGAAAGGAATTCTTGACATCCATTTGGACCAATTCTGAATGCTTGCTTGTTACTATGGCAATAAGACTGCTGACTGAAGTTAGATGAACGACTGGAGCAAAGGTCTCTTTATAATCAATTCCATATTCTTAAGTAAACCCCTTTATAACCAATCATACTTGGTATCTTTTGACTAATCCATCAACTTGAATCTTGGTTTTGTAGACCCATTTACAGCCAATAACAAACTTACCTAGAGGTAAGTCAACTAATTCCTAAGTGATGATGTTAGAAAGAGCCCGTAATTCTTCTGCTACTCCATGTTGTCATAATATTTAGAGCTGGCCTCGTGATAGGCGCGAGTTTGATATAGAAAGGCAATAGTGAAATAAACATGGAAGTCTTTAAGATGAGTAGATGGTTTACTTACTCGAGAAGATCGACAAAGGGGTTAAGGAGGAATAGAAGAGGAAGAGCTATTTGGTAAAGTTGGAGGAGCTGCAGTGGGAGAAGATACAATAGAATTAGGCATTGGTTATGTTAAAATGTTATAGCTGTAAGACAGATCTAGAGAAGAACTATAAGGAAAAAAGGTATGGTAGGGTTAGAAAAAACTTTGTTTGAGGGTTCACTGACTTGAAATTTTGATATTGTGGAAAACTTTTTATGTTCCCAAAAAAGTGACATATTGAGAGATTCAAAGTCTTTGAGATAGTGGATCCCAGCATCTCTATAAAATAACATGCTCTAGGCTAAAATTTAGTGTGCTCATGAGGTTGTAATAGAACAAAGCATGCACATCCAATAAATTTAAGAGGCTAATAGTTAGGAGCACAAAGACATATTACCTATGATAGGAGAATGTGATTGATAGTATAGACAACAGTAAAGTTTGTTTCTCCCCAAAAGGTTTCAGGATAATAAGATGATATAAGGAGGGCTCGAATAATGTCAAGAATATGTCTATATTTACATTCGACCAGACCATTTTTTTAGATCTGTTTGGAAAGGATCTCTGAATGATGGTAACTTATTGATTAAGAAAATTGATGAATTTTGTATCTTTGCATTCCATAACAATATCCATTCGAAATGCTTTAATCTTGCAAGAGAATTGAGTGTGAATCATATTAGCAAAACAAGAGTAAATGGAGAATAATTCAAATATATGTTTCATTAGATAAATCCATGTATAGCAAGAAAAATTATCAACAAATATCACATAATATTTCATGCTACCCATAGTTTCATGAGGTGTAGGATCTCAAATGTCAAAATGAATTAGATCAAAAGTGCCAAAGAGATAGAATCACTAAGAGAAAAATGGTAAGGCATGACCTTTAGATAGTTGACAAGTGACATAATCAAAATTTTCAATCTTAACATGACCAAGGGTAACACTAGAGATTAAAAGACCCTAATATAAAGGTAAAAAGATAACCCAAATGAGAGTCCCATATATGAGAGTTGACAGCACCATCAACAAGCTTTCCAAGGATCTTATTCTTTTATGGATTCTGCGCAATGTAGTCATGATTCGAAAAGGATAAGTTAACAACACATTCATACAATTGTCCAAAATAAATAAGATTTAAAAAGAGTTTGGGAACAATAAAGGATTCAGATAAATGTAAGGTGGATGTGTAAACAGTACCTATATATTGTACATACATAGTAGAATTATCAACAGTGTAAATAACATGTGGAATAAATGGTATTGTTAAAGATTCTAAGAATGGAAGAATCAGAGATCATATGATTACAACATGCAAAATCGAGATAACAAGAATTTGAGATACTTGATGTGACAGATAAGGTAGAGGAGGAGACTATACCAGAATTTGGTTAAAGTTGTTAAAGAAAGGCATGGAGGTCCTTTAAAGAGAATTTAGGAGAGTTGTTTTTGTTGGCCCCTCAATGGTAGCAATAATAGTGAAAGCAGGCTGAATAGACTTAGAAGAATTTTCTTTTCCAAAGTTTTGTTGAGTTGTTTTCTACATTCAAAGATGTGATGTTTGGGCTTTTTTGGAGTAGATGTAATTTCCTTTATAAAACTTATTACCGAAGTTGTGAGAAGTTTGAGAAAAGGTATGAGTTGCAAGCACAACATCAGTAGATGGGACATATTTTTCCATACAAAGCATATTGAGGTGACTTTCCTTTAAGATGAGCTCCTTAATGACAATGTCAAGATTGGGTAGAATTTCTCTATGAAGAAGAGAGCTGTGAATGGGTTCAAATTTATCCTTGAGAGTTATAAGTAAAAATCATATCTGTTGACAATCTTGAAGGTTTACGTAAATCACAATAGCATTAGAACTAGGCCAGACAAGATCATCAAGTGTTAGTTGATCCTAAAGTTTTGCAATTCAGGCACATATATGTGTATTGTTTATCTAGGTTGTTATTGAATCAGATAAAGTCTCCTATGCAACTGAAGTTGGTGGACATCATTAAATACAAAATAATGAATTCCATATCTCCTAGGTTGTATCAAATGTCAAAATTCAAGTTTGATGGCATTGACATATATATTTTGAAACTATGTTAAGATTTGATGGTTCATTACATCCTATGGTACCAATCATTCGGTGAATACATTAATGTCTTCATCTTTCTTTTAAGTGGGTTGAGATATTTCTCTAGTAACAATCAACAAAAGAGTCTCTCCTTAAGAAAGCTACATATTTCCTCAACTCAAAGATCATAGTTGGAGCCATCAAAGATGATATTAATAGGGTTGAGAATGTATCGGGGAAGTTTAGAGGCATCCATAGTGAAAGAAGACTATAAAATAGGAGAAAACCTACTTATAGAGATGGAATTTGGTTTTTTGGACCTTAAAATTTGATTCTAAATGAAGAAAAACCTTAGGAACTAATCTCATTTGCAGAGAAACTGAATTAAAATATACTGAACAGGACCGTCAAAGTATCGGCCAAATACTTTTTAAACTGAATCGAACCGATAGATCTGAACCAAACTAAGGAGGAGAAGACACATGGAGAAATAATGTAATGACACATTTATAGCTTACGTGTAAGTATTTGTGTTGATATGGCAATGAGCTAGTAACGTTGTGGTAGTTAATGTGGTAGGGTGACGTGGTAAGTGACGTTTTAGATGATGTGGCTTTTGTCTGCTGAGGTGGCAATGACTAGGATATTGGATTATGTGGCAACCAACTTGTTTTCCACCTTCCATGACTAAACGACGTTATTTTTCTTGGAAGCTAAACAACATCGTTTAGATCTTCTTCTTCCTTCAAACACCCGCAATTAGGATTTCAGAATCCAATGACTTTGGGCGGCACATGACAGCTGATGGAGAGGCTTCCAGAGATGAATGTAACATTGTTGTACTCTGCTTAAGAGGAGTAACAATCGGGTATATGAAAAATCATTTTCAGGGTAGATTTGGAAACCCATAATACTAAAATAGAATGCTGTGAGAGAGAATGAAGATTGACTCCAAACTTTTAACTCCTTTTGTTACAAAGAAGACTCCGATACCATTTAGAAATAAAAAACGAAGAAGAAATGTAGAAACATTCTCTATATTTCTGTATGTATATGATGTGATATACATCTACTTATTTATACACTCTGAGTGACCATAAATAAATAAACAAATCAACTAAATATTACGTAGTATTAATGTACATGATTTCAGGAGAAAATGAAGACTAATTAGATGTTGATAGTTGCCTGCCAAAGATTAAGTTAATAATAATTTTACGTATGTTGCATAAATTCTACAGCAGCTTCACCTAAGGACTCAAGAAGGAGAGTTGTTGCTTGTAAGTTAAACGTTAACCAATAACATATTTAGATAAGCCGAACTATGTAGAGAAAGTTGATCTCCATTACTATGTAGAGAAAGACTATGGATTTCCTATGACTAGGGGAGTTGAATTAAATGCAGAGGATGGTAGCCTGATTGATTGGTAAATTTGTTACACTTTTGAGTCTAACAAGACAATATTATTACACATGTAACTTAAAAATTAAATCAGTTCTATAAACTCCCAAGAAACAAGATTAAGCATCTAAATATAGCAGTATATTCAGATGCTAATTAGGGAGCTTTAACTTGATTAGATTTTGATCAATGCTAGATTACATTAGTAAATGATGCTTGCAGTTCTTCCAAAGATCGACCCTTTGTCTCTGGAATCAACTCAAAGATAAATATAACAGCTGAACCCCAAATGAGACAGAATATCAGAAAAGTTCCTGCATTACCAAAACATGCGGTAAAATCCATGAGGACACAACAGGAAGGATAGACAAGGTATAATAGATGGATGGAGGATTTCTCAATTACCTACTGAGCTCCACTCCATCATGAAGTTGAAAGTATAAGCAACAGTCCATGACAGTGTCCAGCTGATCAAACTCACCAGGCTTCCAGCTCTTCCTTTGATGTTTACAGGGAAAATATGAAATCAAGATATTCTAACTTCATCTCAGCTATTCAACTTGTAATCTCTTTTCAAAGAGTTTACTGTAAGGATTAGGACAAAATATATGGTCCCTTCTCTCTTTACATGGCCCTTCATGATGTCCCATAACTCCCGTATGGGTGATTGTCGCCCACTGCCACAACCTTCACCTACTGTGATGGAGAGTAGGGCATGAAGGGTTGGCTTAAAAAGGTTTGGTCCCTATCTTCTCCGTAGCATATTGTAAACACCATCAGGCTTGCTGTAGGACGAGGATAGAAGCTCAAATCTTCATCAACACATTCAGATCTACGGTGGAGGCAATGGCTGGAGGTAAAATTTCCGCTGCTTAACATATATTTACGGTGATATATATGTTGATTTCTGCATGTGTTTTATGCGTTTGTTTTGTATGAAATGCATGTTGGAGTTATCATTTGGTATCAGAGACCATTTGCTTGCCTCTGTCTTGCCATAGAACTGATGAAAACTACCGAAATAAATTCCTCTGTTTTCCTCTGTTATGGTTGCGTTTTCTGCTGAAAACTAGATATTGAGTTTGTTGAATTTTTCGATTTTTTAAACCCACTTAAGACGTTCATCTCGTGCTGTTGTGCTTCCTGGAGCACTCGACGTTGTCAAAAATCGCCTCAGGTAGGAGGGAGGATGATGGACGTACGTAAAGGTTGCGTGGGTGCCATTTCGGGAACGTTGCATTGTTGGTTTGCTGCGTCTCGTGCCCGTCGTCAGGTCTCCTCGTCCTCCGGAAGCTATTCCCGTGACGTTTGGTGGCTTCTGACCTCCAAACCAGTCGGGGCTCCGACTGGTCCAGCCGGGTCACGCCCGACCCAGCTGGAGGAGGAAGACGACACTGTTGCGTTTTTCCTTTTTTTTTTTTTTTTACAATCAGATGGGCTTGGACTTGGGCTTATTTAGTTGATGAGCTTGCTTTTAATCATGTGTAGTTGAGCTTGGGCTCCTTCAGATGGGTCAGATCTAGCATTTTAGTTGGACTTGGGCTTATTAGTTGCAGATCTAGCCCCTTACTCTTTTAAATCATTTTGGGTTTGATTTATTTTAGTTTTGGTCTTGGGCTTGTGCTGTTTCAGATCCAAATATGTTTATGTCTTATTATTAACATTTAATTTTATGACATGCATATACTAATTCTTTAATTTTGCATAAATTACGTGTGATTAATTGTCAATTTTGTTTGTATAAATTCATGATTATTATACATGCAAAATTAGATTAATTATTTTGTGCATTATTATTTAATTTATTTATTGTTTAATTTTGCACAAATTATGTGTGATTAATTGCAAATTTTGT
>JAOTIZ010000003.1:27651163-27661362 GCA_027123425.1 Erythroxylum panamense | reverse complement strand
TCATCATTAAAGAACATACCTTGAGTATTCCTTTCTTCTTTACTCCACTTCCAATAATCAGCTTCATCGAACTCAACATCTCTCGATATGATCACCTTTTTGGTTATGGGATTGTACAACTTGTAAGCTTCACTTTGGTTGTCATATCCAATAAAGATGCACTTCTCCCATTTATCGTTCAATTTCTTTCTCTTTTGGTCAGGAATATGGGCATATGCAATACACCCAAATATCTTGAGATGTCCAATTGTTGGTTTACTTCCACTCCACACTTCATTTGGTGTCATGAACTTTACGCTTTTTATTGGACAATGATTCAACGAATAGACTGCATATACAACAGCTTCAACCCAAAAATTCTTTGGCAGGTACTTTTCCTTCAACATGCTCCTTGCCATATCAAAAATTGTGCGGTTCTTCCTTTCTGCCACACCATTTTGTTGAGGTGTATATCTTGTTGTTAGATGATGAATAATTCCATATTCTCTATAGAAATTCTCGAACAACTTTGAGATGTTCTCGCCTGCTCTATCAGATCTTAGTATATTTAGATACTGTCCACTTTGCTTTTTGATCATTGCTTTGAACTCTTTAAACTTATCAAGGGCTTCTGCCTTTTCTTTTAAAATATACATCGAATATTTTCTACTAAAATCATCAATAAAAATTAAATAGTACCTGTTTCCACTAACTGATTGCACATCAAATAGGGTAGCTATATCTGTGTGCACAATCTCCAATGACCTTCTGGCTCTCCATGATTTTCCAGTTTCAAACAGTTGTCTATGTTGCTTTCCTTTGATGCAAACTTCACACAACCGTCTCGGTTGATCGATTTCTGACAGTCCATTCACTATTTTTTATTTTGACAATAACTTTAGTCCAGTAAATCCAAGATGACCAAACCTTAAATGCCACAACTAGGATTTGTCTTCAATAGTTAACTTCATGCACTTTATCAACTCGTTCTGTACGTTAAGTGTGAAAAGATATTTTTTTTGTCATCTTCACCTTTACTATTAATTCTTCCTTGTTTCTGATGGTAAGATGGTGATTCTTTATACTATAACATACTTCTTTTCTAAGAGTTGATTGAGGCTGATGATGTTGCTTTTCAAAGCAGGCACATGATAAACATCAGAAATATTGTCTTGTTTCAATTTTTTTAATGAAATCATAATTTTACCTTTTCCTTTTACTGGAATCTTTGTTGAATCACCGAACATAACTTCTCCACGGACTGTCTCGTCCAAGTATATAAACAACTCTTTTTATCCACACATATAATTGCTGGCACCCGTATCAAGATACCAAGCATCATTGTTGCTTTACTCATTTACTCGTAAAGAGATAAGCATAACAATATTATCTTTCTTGTTTTATATTATTGCAAAATTATTTTTTTCCATCACCTCAAGATTCGATCTACACTCGTAACTAAAATGACCATATTTATTACAATTATAGCACTGCACTTGAGATTTATCTCTTTTTGTTGAAATCTACCTCGACCTCTGTCTCCATAACTTCTTCCACGACCATATGTCAAATTTCCTTCATTTGTATTTTAAAAAAAAAATTTGTCGACCATGTCCATGTCTGCCTCGGTTGTTCCATCGACCACATCTCATTTGGTAGCCACCTTGACTTCCTCTGTCCTGTCTCTAGCTGTTGCTTGTTTTATTTTCACCAACTGATAGTTTGCTTTGCAAGACTTTCTCCAAATTTCCAGTATTATCATTCTGGTTCATTCTTTGCTTATGTGCTTGGAGAGAACCAACGAGTTCATTGATCGAAAGTTCTGCAAATCTTTCAATTCTTCGATTGCGGCGACGACATAATCAAATTTGCGTATCAACGAACGCAAAAGTTTTTCCATTACTCGAATATCGTTTAGAGTTTCACCGTTTCTTTTCATCTCATTAGTCACTGTTTTCAAACGAGTGATGTATCTGAGTTTTGCATTTTTAGCATCTCGAACTCAGCTCTGAGAGATTGAAGATGTACTTTTTTAGCTTTTTCGACTCCTTGGAAAGATTTCTGCAGAATCTCTCATGCTTCCTTTGAAGTCTTTGCATCTGAGATTTTTTCGAACGTGGATTCGTCAACACCTTGAAAGAGAAAGAACAACGCCTTCTTGTCTTTTTTTTCTGATTTTCTTTCAATTTCTTTTTCTAGGTATTGGTAAAGCCACTTCAGCAGCTGCATCTATAGGTTCAGTATATCCATCATCAATAATATCCCATAAATCATGAGAACCAAGCATCACTCTCACGTGGATGCTCCAATTCCCATAATTTTTCTTTGTTAATTTCGGAACTTGAGTCTGGATCAAGTTGGCCATTGTTTCACCAATTCACGAACAAACGAACCTTGCTCTGATACAACTTTATGGAACCTTTGATGGGCTCCAAATAAAAGAACTTTCACTAAATATGTATTTGTATTAATAACATAGTTTATGAGTACAAAAGACACATACAAGATACAAATATTTCTCTTTAAGTACTACTGTACTTTTCTTTTCAATATTTTTCTCACAAAGAGCTACAGCTCTCAAAACACTTCTTTTTTCAAATACTCTATATTTTTTCTCATGCTTACAAGAACACATATATATAGACATGCTAAACGACTTCAAATATAATTTGACTACTTTTTTGACACATCAATTAACTCATCCTTATCTACAACACTTCAAATACAATTTGGCTACTTCTTTTATACATCAATTAATTCATCCTTATCAACAAGACTTAAAATATAATTTGGCTATTTCTTTGACACATCAATTAACTCATCCTTATTCACAAGACTTCAAATACAATTTGGCTACTTCTTTGACACATAAATTAACTCATCCTTATTCATAAGACTTCAAATGCAATTTGGTCACTTCTTTGACATATCAATTAACTCATTCTTATCCACAAGTTTTTAAATTCATCCATAAATTTTCACATCATCACTAGATATTTTTCTCCAACCTAATCTTTATCTTTTGTCATAATTACATAATTATCCATAATGAAAGAGAATTTGTATTTTCTAACAGAATAGTTCTGATATTCATTTCTCTATTTGCTTCGAAAATCTTTAAGATATATCTCTCAAGTCTTTATTAATAATTTCTCAGTTCTAATAATAGCAAATATTTATTTATTACACGTCGATTCTATCAGGACCAAGTTCACAGGTTCACTGCAAAGAATCAGTCATTAATGCATTTATCTCCTCCAAAGTTCGGCCCTTTGTTTCTGGAACCAATGTTGCTAGAAATAGGATCCCAAATGAACTAACGACTGCAAATATGAAGAAAGTACCTGTAAACAGAGGAGAAGCCATATGTTGGATTTTTTTCCCCTTGTAATCAGAAAGCATAAGCTGGTGGAGAAGAAGGAATTTAACTTCCTCTACCAATAAGCATTCATCATAAGTAGCAGTTATATGGCTAAAAAGGAGGGTAAGAGAGGTAGGAATAACCACCTGTTGAGCTCCAGTCAAGCATAAACTGGAAACTGTATGAACAAATCAAAGCACACACACTGAAGGTCACATTGCAAATGCTTCCAGCTGAACCCTTTATGTTTATGGGAAAAATCTGAAACGGAATTCCATGCTCCTCAAACATTGAACGCAATGTTAACGAATTTGGTTAACGGAGTAAAATCATGCATAGAAGTAACAGTGTTCTCTGACCTCTGATATGATTATCCATGGAATTGATGACCCTAACGAGTAAGAACCCAAGAACACCTGGTTGCAAGGTAAGATCTTTACGCATCACATTTATTGTTTTATAGAGCAAGGTAAGATGCTTTCAACTTATTGCTTTACCATTACGCCAATAAGTGCCAACTTTGGAGTGAAATCCTTGAACCAGTGAATGTCCTGTCCAGAGCAGTCAAAGCCTCAAGAAAATCAATTCAAATCAAAACCTATTAAAACCTTGTCATAATTCATACACTTTAAATGCACAACCTTCAAGAAGTATGACAATCCTGTAAGAACGCTGCCAAAAGTAAGTCCAGCCCATGCAACCTGCAAATTAGCTTTTTCTTTCACTTTAGCATCTCTAATTTAATCTGTTGAGTGTTCACTTACAAATTTGACGTATTTTTGTGCTATCAAACCATCAAAAGCAGTCTTCTGCCTGATTTGTCCACTAACATCATTGTCATCAAGGTCACAACAACCTGCGAAAAAAGGTATGATATCAGAAATGCAATTTAAATACCAGATTAAGGTCATGGCCAGGTCCAGCAGCTAGGTGGAACCGGCAGTTATGTGTTCAAAATAACCAACTCAAAGATTCAAGACCTCAAATACGGCAACTGTCCCGAATCCCACTGTAGTTGAGATGCCTGCAGCAATGTACAAAGTTAGCGGCTTGAGGATGATTTCTATTCCATTTTCTAACATCAACAACGTTATGGACTCCTGACTTACCAGCTGAAACAAATATAGAACCTGTATACAGAGTATATGCACTCAATCCACAGATCTGCTCAAAAATCATTAGCCCAATGCCAATCTGTAGCAAATATAAAGTATATTGATGGATAGCCAATTGGTTAAAAATATTTGATTAGTTGACAGTTTTAGTTTATCCTTACAGTTAGTGAGCGAGCATACTTCCTCTGAAATAGATCTAAGATGCCATCATTGGAGATGTAATTAAATGCGTCAATAGACTCCTGAGATGGACAAATTGTTCCCAACAAGAACCATGAAGAAAGAGGGAGAAAATTACTCTTCAGTTCTACAACTTTTTCCAACTTCTACTAATCATTTAGTTTGTAAAAATAAAAAATGATTGAGAACTGATAGCATATTTGTCACAAAAAGTACGAAGGGAAACGAAATTGTTTTCAAAATAGGCAACAGCTTCAGAATATGTAACTTTGATTTCCTTTGCTTCCTCAGAAATATCAGCTTTCTTTCCCCTAAGGCGTTGAAGAGTTGTTTTAAACTCATCTACTCGGCCAATCTTTGCCTGCAGACAGAGTTATCATGGTTTAGAATTCACGTCTTCAAGGTACTCTACAGTGAACTTCTCAATAATATGAATTAAGAGGAATTTTGTATTGGACTCACCAACCATCTAGGAGACTCAGGAATGAAGAAAGCAACAATTAGTTGAGCTACACCTGGAATAGCCCCTGGGACCACCAGCATGCAACAAGTTGGCAATGTTAAGTTATATAGGCTACTTACTACGGTGTGGAAGGTAAAAGAAGCTACCTATAATGGCCAACATACGCCAGTTGATAATGGAACCAAGGACAAATGTTAATGCGATGCCGAAAATTCCTGGTAACTATGAAGAAACAAAAACAGTTCATGAATAGCCAAAAAAAGAGGAAGTCGTAGCATTAGCAGACAAAATTCTTTCATCTTTGAGCTCACCTGAGTCAGAGAAAATGCTCCCCCTCTGATGTACTTGGGTGCTATTTCTGCAACATATATTGGTGACTGCATTTGGTAAAAGAAACATAAAAGATGATCACTTTACTGATTAATTAACCGGAAATGTCAAGAACAGGATCATATAGCAGTTACCAAGTAGCTATTAATAGATTCGCCAAGGCCCAGTAACAGTCTTCCAAGGTCAAGTTGCCAAGCACCCTTCCGACATATTCACAGAAACATATAATTAACAACCCAAACAGGAAGCGAAATACAACAACGAAAGATGTATGCAAGGCTAAGCTAGTGTATCCGTTGGCTGGCTCCAAAAAATTCTTAACAAATCACGTTTCAGATTATTATCAACTTAAAATCAACAACGTCCTTTACACCGAATTTAGGCTAAGCAGACTATGAGAAAGTAACCTTTGTAAACATTAAAAACACAAGATATTGAAACCTTTGCAAATGCTATCACCAACCATCCTGTGATGTAAAAGACATCGATGACCAACATTGTCTGCTCAAAAAGGAGAAATCCAAAAATTAGGAGATGAGAATAGAAGAAGTGCTAAAAACTCAGAAAGTAACAGCCAAATAAGGATAATCTTACACGTTTGCGACCAATAATATCTGTTATCCACCCACTTACTGCTGCACCTGCTAATCCCCCAACACTCCATATCGACACAAACACAGCAAACTGCGGCATTTTAGATGGGGGTCAGCACTCAATGATAAGAAGGAAAAGAGGGAGAGAATACTAGTAAATCTGTCCAGTTAATTCCATGACATGGTTGCATAGTCTGAAGCAAGAGTGTCCATATATGCGATGCCATGCTGAACTTGGAAGGAGAGTGCCTTGGATGGATTGTTAGGAGGAAACTTAGATAATAGTATTGTAGCATGCTGATCTTTTTGCAGATAAAAGAAAATCAGCATGCTACAATACTATTATGTAAGTTTCCATCCAAGGAAATTGCACAAAAATTTCAATAGATCAGAAATCAGCTAATGGCATTCCTAGTGCTTTCTCCTTGATATTTGAAAAGGATAAGATATCAATCAACATTCCATTTACCTCTGCCACGGAAAGGCCCAAATCTTTCCTGATGCCGAACTCCACGGGAGCAGAATATCCTATCTGCAGAGAGATTGAGAAAAGATGCATGTTTTCAACTAGCATTAACATCTTCCTTTGTAAAGCATCAAAGAACACAACTCTGGAGATGAATCTGTAACTCGTAGGATAGACGACAAGAATGTCCTACAGAATCAACCTCTTAAAAGAGCTTCAAAGATAGACATTTGCATTCCCTCCAACCACAACTACCTCAATGAAGATAAATACTAACAAGTAGAACCAGAAAGTTTTGTTTTTTTAACTCACGGTGACTCCTGTAGAGAAAGTGCCACAAGCAACGGCGAAGATACTAAATACAAGAGTAGCCGAATAATGGGAAGTGTCTCCTGATGACAAACCATCATTGCCACTAATGCCAATATTGGGATCAGTGTTGGGTCGGTTTATAAGCAAGGACTCGATCAGTTGCTCTTGCTCAATGACTCTTTTCTCCATGTCTTGGTTACCGAAATCCATGAGTATGAGTGAAGATTAAAGTACAGAAGAATAAAAGGAGTGGCAGAAGTAGTGTCTCAGGACTTGTCTATATAAGGTCATAAACTCATGTCTTTATTCATATAAAATATCTTTGTTTGTTTCTTTATAATTATAAGCTGGAATGACTGCGCATCAGCTACCTCTGCAAAGCCCAAACACTTCCAAAAAAAAAAAAGGCAATATTATATGATGAGTCATCTCATCCAGGTTTGTTCAGCCCCACATGAGAAAGAAATATCCTACCTGCTGGTCCGACGCCATTGACATTGATCTGCGCTTCTTGTCTTTCTTCAACTTAAGCGAACTAAAACGGCTTCACAGGTTCAGGCTGGTCACGAGAAAACCAATACTGAATTTTGATTAAAAAATATATTTTTAGTTTTGTCTCAAAAACAACTTTTTACCAAATTTAATTTAAATTTCATTAAAAATAAATCTATAACTTATTTATTTAATTTTAATGATTTCTGATTAAATCAATTTACTTTAATTCTTTTTTAGTTACAATTTTTTAGATTATCTTTATTTTAAATAGATATATATATATTATGATATCAAAATTTTAGTGTACTACAATTAATTATACTTATCTATGTTGAAGTAACTATAAGTAATTAAATAATTTTATAACAGGATGGAGACAAACATGAGTTTGGTAGGCTGAGAACGCGTCATAAGCATTTAAGAGACGAACATGAGTTTGGTAGGTTGAGAAAGCGTCATAAGCATTTAACTAAGGAGAGGGAGCTGCAAAAAGAAAATGAAAGAAGCGCAGATGCGAGAGAACAGCAGTTGAAACAGATTGAAAGAGCGGAAACAAGAATAGACGGGGGAGTCAAAAAAAGATTGAAAGAGCGGAAACAAGAATAGACGGGGGAATCACGTCGTAACAGAAAGAGACAAGGAGATGGCGACTCGGAGAGGGAGTTCTCCAATTCCTCGACTATTTTTTTCAGATCCTGAGTGATTCCAAGTCTTGTCAGTGTTGAATTATAAAACCTCTAACAACCGCATCCAGCCTACTGTGTACACTTTGAATGACTCAATTCCAGGGTTGGATCGTCTGGTTTCTACTTTCTACAGAACGAATCTAAAACTGAGATTGAGGAAAAGTTCATCATAATAAAATATTTGATTATACATTAAGAAATCTTTTATTGGTCACGTGGATAAGGCAAGTGTTGATTTATAAGGACTGCCCTTAACGTGAAAGTAGTCGATCAATTCTTTGTTTGCTGTTCACGTTTTACAATTGGTTACTAGAGTCACCGTTAATTCACGTTCTAAATTCTAATCCTTAATGGTGTGATTCTTATGAGTAAAAACGAAAGGAGT
The DNA here is from genome assembly GCA_027123425.1 of Erythroxylum panamense. NCBI lineage: Eukaryota > Viridiplantae > Streptophyta > Magnoliopsida > Malpighiales > Erythroxylaceae > Erythroxylum > Erythroxylum panamense. Next base: position 27,652,997 of record JAOTIZ010000003.1, on the reverse strand, counting down.
TTTTTTTTTCTTTCGTTCGGATTTAGCAAAATTGCAGAGAGAAAGAGAACCAAAACCTATTTAGTTTCTGATATATTTATTGTCTTAAGAAAGAAAACTATATCTAGCCAACTTCCTAGTACTCCTTTTATATTAAAAAAACCTGACGGAAGTATATATATATATGGTCGTTCGTATAATTGCCAACAACTCCCAACTGTCCCACATAAGCTAAGATTTACATCTTTTCTCTAAAATTTCATGTATCATATTGAAAATGGGGCGTGCAACTATTTAAAGAACTAGTAGTGTTTATGGTAAGTCATTGTCTAACTAATATAATACTTTCACATAGTCATGATACCCCAAATCATCCAAAATATCATCAAATGTATACACTGTCCGTTTATGCTCATAAATATATCATATGATTATACACCAAGTATAATCACCCAGGCCGATATGGTGATGAAGGAAAAGATTCTTTCTTAGACACTCATAATAATCTATCTTGGTTTAACTGCTTTTCTAATGTACTATGTTGGACTATATACAACTTAACCCTTAGAAAAAACACACTAAAGTAGCATCATCAAGCCTTGACATCATATCATAGTTCTAAGTCGAAGGGTTTCATTCGATTAGACATTAAAGTCTATAGGATCATACAGTGACAGAGAAAAGGATTTAACTGTCACATTACAAGAAGGTTGTTATATAGCACACATAGTATGAAATGTGTGTCATAGCATAGTTTCCACTAAGTTGGGCATGTCACTCTTTTATGTCATGCAAATCATGAATTTAGCTTTACTTAAAAACTAATTTGAGCCATTAGATTAACATACCTAATACTAATCTTAATACTCAAGATTTGGCTTTAAAGCTTCAATGTGAAGTCTGAATCTTTCACATCCGACTCATCAAAGTCTCATCTTAGACTTATTAAGGTGACTATTCAAATATAAAAACTTATCATGCATACTACACAAGTATGAAGATAACGTAATATTACATACACTCAACATTAATATTGTGGAGTCTCATCCTACGCGCTACTCAAGCGTTAGGGCAATTGCCTGTATGATAAAGTCAATTAGAAGCCTAGTGTATGGTGACCTTATAATGTGCCTTATCATGTAATTGCGTACCAATGAATATTTGAGAAATAAACTTTTATTAAACAAAAGCTCGTTACAATTAAAAACATGTCCATTATACATCAAGATATAACTCAATGGAAAAACTAAACCCTACGCAAACCTAAACTCGTCACATGAGCCTTAAACGAATCTCAGGGAATAGATTTAGTTAAGGGATCAGCTACTATCTTATTAGTAGGTATATACTTTATGACAACCTCTTTATTTTTTATGGAATCTCTTACAAAATGATAACACCTTTTGATGTGCTTAGATTTTCTATGAAACTTTGGATCTTTAGCAAACTGTATGGCTTCAGTGTTGTCATATAACATTTCAACAGAATCATTAACTCTAGGAGTAAGATTAAGATCATGGAGAAAATTTCTCAACCATATTGCCTCCTGAGTGGCAAGACAACAAGCAACGTATTCTACTTCTATTGTTGATAATGATATACAATCTTGCTTCTTATTGCACCAAGATATGACTCCTTCTCCCAAGGTGAAAACATATCCTGAGGTTGACCTAGACTCATCCGGGTCACCACCCCAATCGACATCCGAATATCCCCTTAACCTTAAATCCCCACCTTGATAGCAAAGGACCAGGTCTGAAGTACCACGAAGGTATCGCAAAATTCTTTTGACTGCTTGCCAATGAGCAGGTCCTGGGTTGCTTTGGTAACGACTTACCAAACTAACCGCAAAGCA
>JAOTIZ010000003.1:27581989-27593408 GCA_027123425.1 Erythroxylum panamense | reverse complement strand
GAGAGAGAGGGTGAGAGTTTAGAGAGAAGAGGGCTGTGGCTGGTGGTAGTTGGGGTCGGGGGGGTTAGATTTTTAAGTTTAATTTTTTTATATTTGCAAAATGATCCTCAAGGTTTTTAAATTTCCCGAAATTACCTGGTATTCTCTGGTATGTTGGGTACCAACTGGTTCCCAATGGAAAATTTTGGTATCGTTCGGTATTTTTGGCCGGTACTGAGATTGGAATCCATGGTACCGTTATCTGACCAGTATGGTACCTTTCGGCTGATACTAGCCGAAATGGTATGGATCCCATAACGTTGGTTTTATCTTCTAACTTAGGATGTCCATGTTTACTGTTAAAACTTTTCAATCTGCATAACAATGCTCAGGTGTAGTAGTACTTGTGTATGATAGACAATATAATACAAGACAGCTGTAAAAGAAGAACAACTACTAATTTCTTGTTACATTTTTATTTCCACAAGGTTAAATTGAACATATCATTTTATCCAACAGTTTGCCTAACTGATTCAATGTTGGAAAATAGTTTGAAATGTAAGGAATTGAATGAAGAAGTATAAATGAAAAGACATGTCTTTTCAATTCAAATGCCATTAATGTTCACATGTTTTCTCAAGATGTGCTATGAACAATCATGGACATTATGAATGAGTGTCTTTAAGTCTATATAAGGCTGGTTTAACATCCAATTCATGGTTAATGCACAATCAAATCTTTTCATTTTCATCTTTATCATATTCATTCTTAATTGAAGTTCATCTTTGTTTCTCTAATGATTTTATTGTCTTAGAGAACATTAGGCTTGTTGTATCCTAGAAGGAAATTTGTCAAAACCCTGCAGCAACTAATGGGGGCAAATATTTCCTTAAAGATAGTGATTTTTCACGACTCAAGCCATCCAACTTGAATCCACTTTACCAGATGGAACATTCTCACACTAAATATATGCATTTAAATTTGCATTATTTAGTATTAAATATAAATTGGTTAATAAAAATTTGTTAAAATACATGTATAAAATTTCCTTTAGCATGATCTTATCATTTCTAGGTTTATATTCTCATTTTTAAATTATTCACCATTCTAGGAAGTGTAAAAATAAGAGATCAATAGTTATTTTTTATGATATGATATAAAATTAGGCCAATCATATTGAGCATTTTGCATGCACACGAGAAATACTGCATGAGTTCCAACTATAGTTCTTACATATAGGCAAATTCTCCATTCCATCTCGAGTTCTCTCACAAATTTTGTTATACCATTTTACTTATCTAACAAGCATTCAAGGTAACTTTATTTCAATATTTTGTGAGAATTAAGGAATCTTATGTGATGTTCTTAGAGAGTTGGAACAATCATGGTTGACCATTCTAGAGTTGAGAACTTTGAGTGCAATTCTTAATTAGTTGGATGTGTAGGGTAGATTAGGATCTACATGTACCATTAAGTTGGCTCTCAAGTTAGTAGCATCATTTGAAAATTTCACTAGATTGTGGATTTCCCACTTATTGAGTCAGGGACATTTTTCAAGTAAAAATATTGTGTTTCAATTCTTTACATTTTGTTTTTGAATTTTGGTTAACAACTGACGAAAGCAACTTTGCAAAATTAAAATTTGGTTATATAATAAAAAATTGTATTACTCAATTCATCCCCTCTTTTGAGTAGTGTTTGATCATTCTAATAATTGGTATTAGGGCAAGTTTTCCCCGATTTAGGGTAACACCTAAGCGAGATCCAAAATGATCCAAACACCTATTAAGATTAAGGAGGGCTACTCTGATCAACGCCCTCCCTTGTTTAATGGAAGACGCTATGGTTGGTAGAAAGAATGTATGGTCGATTAGATTCAATCAAAAGACTATGAGGTCTGGTTGATTATCAAAAGTGATATTCTCAAGTGTACGCGTACAAATGTTGATAGGACCAAAGAAGAAATCCTAGAATATGAGTTCACTGCAGAGGAATACAAGAATTTGGAGAAAAATGCATCTGCTAATAATGGATTTAGAATAGCTTGCTATCTTAACAATAGAATAGGTGTCTTAGGCTTAAAATTGCTAAGAAGATGAGGGATCTTCTTAAGGTAACTCATGAAGGTACCTCTTAGGTTAAACAATCTAAGATAGATTAGGTCAAACAATCTAAGATAGATTTACTAACTACTCAATATGAATTTAAAATGAATGAAAGTGAATCTATTCATAATATGTTTACTCTATTTACTAACATTATCAATGAGCTTAATTCCCTTGGAAAGACCTACAACACCATAGAAAAGGTTAGGAAAATTCTTTGTAGTTTTCCACCAAAATGAACGCCTAAAGTTAAAGTTATTCAAGAGGGTCAAGGATCTTTCTACTTTGCGCCTTGAAGATCTAATTGATAACCTTATGACATATTGACCAGTACTAAAGAAACAAAGTAAGGGGATTGCTTTCAATGCAAATCTGAATAAGAGTGACTCAAACTCAAATGATAAAGACGTTGTCATACTAGCATGCAAATTCAAGAAGTTTCTTAAGAAATTAAAGTGAACCAAAAAGGGCAACGAAAGCAAGGGTAAGTCCTCTTCTTCTTCGTTTAAGAAGAATGTTGATGGTTGCTTTCAATGTGGTAGTCTAGACCATATGATCATAGATTGCCCTAAATGGGATGAAGAATGTGGGAAGGAATGAAACAAGAAATGTGGAAAGAAATTTGATAAGAAAGAGTTTAAAAAGAGTCATGCTGGTTGTATGGGGAGATTCAGATGACAGTGAGGTTAATTCTGAAGACTCTGATTATACAACAAATCTTTGTATCATTTAATTACTCTTTTCTTTTATAAACAATATCATGACATTACACGATCAGGAGGTTCTAACCCCTACCCTCATTTTTGGTCAATTTGTTGTTTGTTGACATAAGCAATACTATCTCACCAGAAAGCTCACCCCTAACTTGGTAAATGAAGTTTGATCTTAAGCAGGGGATAGTCAATTTTAAACTCCTCCATTTGTAAGTTTATTTCTATTACATCTTTTATCTGTACCCTTTTTAAGTTTTAGTCCTTAGTTGATTAAGAAAAAAAAATCGATTAAATCCATGAACCAATTATATCAAAATGCAGTTAAATTACTTATATCGGCCCCTTCATCACGTTTTTCTCTTTTACTCCTATAACATAATAAATTCTATTGTCAAGTCATTTATGATTTTAACTATTAAAAAATATGATGACAAGTTTCGCGTAAAAGATATAAACAATTGCTGTAAGTAAATTAGTTTTCTTGTAGTGAATTTTTTTTATAGAATTAATAACGATGACTTCATTTAAACGTTTTTTTTAATAGTGGAAGGACTTAAATAAGAAACATTAAAAAGAGAGTTAAAAGAGAAAATCATTATAAAGAATAACAACAAACGAAGATTAATCTATCCTTGGTGAATACAATACGGACAGATCACATGTTCCATTTTTTCTATTCCTACCTTGTTTCAGTTTATCTCATCTACACAAAATAGGGTAGGAATAGAAAAAATGTAACATGTAATTTCATATGATACAATACAGCCTCTTTTGGTTATTAGTTTATTATAATAATAGTTTTTGTGGAAGATTTATTAAATTATGAAATTGTGGGTTTACCGACTAGGAATAGCTTTCGTCTCCTCAAGCTTCCCTCCAATCTCACAAGTTATGACTTCATTTATTCCTTAAAAAAGAATTATTGAGTAACTTCAAATTAGAACTTGGCTCGTCAAAGTCCAAATCTTTATCATAAAAAGAGTTACTATATTTATTATACTTTCCGTGTACATATAAACCTGGTCAAATAAATGGATCTGACGGAGAGTTGTTGTACCATATGTGTCATCTTTGGCGCCTTGTCTTTTGGGATGGATGTTGAATAAGCTTCAAGATGATGAAGTGGCAGCGGCCAGCGAGTGTCCGACGGAAGTTAACCACACGTATATCATCTCCTTGCTTACAAATTTCTTTTCAAAATGCAATGACGATACCTCTTCATATATTAGGCCCACCACATATACATTAATTTATGTCAATTCATCCGTTGTATAATTATGACATTTATTTTTAAAAAATATTTTTTCGTTTAATTAACTAATTCGTTAGATAAAATATATGAGATGAATATACTTTCATAAATATATGAATTCTCCTTAAATCATTCTTAATCAATCTTCTATTAAAACAAAATATTATTATCACAGACAAATTAACACAAATTATATTTTTTCTTTATAAAAAATGTTTAAACTTATAGATTAAAATATGGAAGTAATTAAATAAACGTGTGACTAAAAACAAATTCAATGAGTTGACCCATATGAAAACTTCAAATAGAACATTACTTTGTGTTTACAAAAATGTTTATTATGATAGTATACTTAATATTTTTAGCTTGAAATATCTCAAGTATCTCATGTAAGGGGTGTTATATGTGTAACTTATTGTATTGTTATTGGGCTATTACCTTAAAGTAATTAAAGGGAATAGTTCATTGTTTTCTATTAGTACTAATTTAAGAAATCTTTAATAAATGTGAAATAATATTTTGAAAATATTTTTAAAATATTATTAGAAGAATCAATTACTATTTCTAGATATCTAATGTGATTGAACTTGAATAGAGTAGACACTAAATTTATACTCTATGACTAATTAAAATATTGTATGATGGATATTGGTACTTTATTTTGTTCAATCCTTTCTAAAATCATTTACATTTAAATTAATTTTTATTTTTTTCATTTCATTTACATTTAAATTAATTTTTATTTATTTTTCATTTTTTTACTATGCTCATTGATTTTCTAGTGCTCTAATTAGCAGGTTCTGTTTTGTTTGTTTTGACATAACTTGATATTTAAGGTTATTATAGGATCATTTACTCATAATGCATAATCCATTTGTTAACTATTAATTTCTGCTTTGTTTCATGGTTCATTACTCACCTTTTTTTTTTGGGAAGTATAGGGACTCTTAAACATTTCAATTAGTTTTATTATGTTTCCAAAACATTTCTTCTTATTTTTTTTAAAATTATGATATGATGTAGTATATACACTTGTTAGATTTTATTTCTTGTCTTAGGGCTTAAGTGTTTGGCCCATAAGTTTGAGTTTGAATTTTAGTTTATTGAACTCTTCCGCCTTTAAATAACAGGCCCATTCACCTCTTTTTTTCTTTTTTCAAAGAGGAGAGAATGGAGCAATTGGAGGGTTTAGATCACGTATTTCCTTGTACCTATCTTATTTCATAATCATTCATCCATTCAACGACACTATAGAATAATTACAAGTAATCTACAATATCAAAGTCGACCTAATAGGATTGAACATTGTAGTTTTACTGAGAGTAAAACATTGTTTCATAAACTTAATTGAGATATATTGATCTTTCAGCTAGCAAGCTTCTAAGCTCCAACCTAATTTGAACTCCAAAATTAAAAAAAATATACATTGAACTAACCTAAAATCTAGTCAAATTAAGAGCATACATGCCAAACCTAATCTTCCTTATTATTATTTTTTTGCTTAATAAAATTAGTCGGCCCTTTAGCTTATTAGAAATAAATTTGTTTATTTTTATTTAAAAATTTTAATTTTTAATTAGGATCATAAACCTATTAAGATTAATTTCTATTTTTTAAGTCTCGTTTATGCTTTTAACTCATTAAGTATCTTTTTAATTTTAACCAAAATTTTTAGACTTCAAGAGTCCTTTTAAATAATAAACATGTAAGTCTAATTCCCTTATATTCAAAATAATACAAAATTAAAAAAAATGTGGCCCAATAAAATTAAATTCAATCATTTTGTTCCTATTTGTTAATATTCTAGTTGATTAAATCTATTTATATTCTCTAATTTATTTATTCTTTTCTTAAAGCCAATTTCACCAAAACTTCCTTTCTTTTAAGGATCTTTTAATCCTTTTAAATAAAAAAATGCGCATTATTTAGTTATATCTTATTTAAAAATTGCTTTATTTATTTCTTGATAATTTGTGTTCAATTTGCACTTTTATATAAAATAAAATTGCACTTTTTAAAAAAACTAGATTCAAATTTGCTTGCATTCAAAGCCATATGACATAGTAAAGGCATCTTCAAACATTTTATTTTAAGTAATTGGTAAAATCATAAACTTCTAGCAATTTATCTATATATTTTAAATATTATTCCAATGGTATTTCTTTTTTAAAACTTTATGTAAAACCAAAAACTTATAAGAGTTCAATCATATGGCTTATTTCCTTTATCTAGTCTTCTTTTATTTTCCTCACACTCAAGTTAAATTTTCTTTCCTTAGTTTATTTCCTTTGGTTTTTTTCCCATCTTTGCTTAATAAGATATAATGGCTCCATTGCATCAATTTGACCTTCAATTCCATCTTTGTTTGATGATATGAAGAAAATGTTAGTTAAAATGGAAGATTTTTTTGTCAAGTGAGATTCTAACTTATAGTTTTGATAATAACAAAATATGTTACTATTACTATTTGTATATGAAATGTTAAGCTATTTGTTAACATTTGTAGTCTATTTGTAAAGATGAAAATGATGGTGTTAAGCTTTCATATAATGAGTCAGTTGAATGTATAAATATTAATGAGAATGAAGAAAGTATTCTCCTAGTATAGAAGGGCTCAAAAACTCTTAGATATGTGCATGATAGAGAATCAGAAATTAGACTATGAAATACATTACATGTTAGATTCTAAGAGTATGGACATTACCAATGACAAAATGGATGATTGCAAAAGTAGTAAAAGATTTATTATCATCGCTAGCTTGCCTATACATTGAATATCATCCTTAACAATGATAGCTTAGGTGAATCAACACTTTACCACCATAACACGCACTTGTTCGCTGCCAATAATGCATCATCAATCAAACACTCCCTAGTTAATATTGTTTCAGATTGTCTAAACAACAATATTTACAGAAAATACAAAAATCAAACAACTAAGCTATAGCTCAAGTGGTTAGAGGCGTGGGTCAAGCACCCAACAAAACCCTGAGGTCACAGGTTCGAGCGACGAGATCCGCGTAGACAACCTAGGACCAAAGGGGACAAAACCTAAATGGTGCAGGGCCCACCCAAACCAGATGTAGAGATTTCTTTCTTTATTGACACGTTTTAACTGTCAAGTATATATTCATTTTCAACAATTTGGAACATTATACGCCTTAACAAATCACTTTCATTTGTAGGTCTGACAATCATCACTTCATCATATTATATTGCATATATAAAAACAAAATAAAGTTAACATTTATGCATTCTTGGGTAATTATATCTTATGAAATAAAAAAATATTTTGACAATAATAGTGGTTTAAATATATTACTATATTGCAATCTTGTAAAGAGACATAGTCCACAGACAAAAATATTAAGTAATTATAAAAGGAACTTTGTTAGGTATATATTCCTTTTACCTCGATTATCGTTTTGGATAAAAATTTATACCACTAAAGTTGCTTCTCTACTATCTCAATTGTATTATATTTCATAGGGAACACCTTCGACAAATATAAATATTGAAATATGGAGGAAGGAACTTTGTTAGGTTTATATTCTTGATCATATTCATAGTTTTGATTAGGAATTTAAAATTTCCTTCTCAAATGAGATACCATGCATCGACAAAAACATAAAAATATGAGCTAAAATTTTATTAGGTATATATTCTTTATTATAATCATGTTTTAATCAATAATTTATATAGTCAAAATTCCACCCTCTTTTGTATGAAAAAATGGGTATAAAAGTTTCAAGGGCGGAACATAAAGAATTATCTAGCATAACTTTTGTACATTATACGCAATGAATAGTCGTAACATTGGAGTAATAACTTAAAGAGCTTTGGAGGGCCTCAAGAGTTTTTACCTTACTCATGTATTTTATAGTGGGTGGGATAATTAGTATATATAATATTTTTTCATGACAATTATCACTTCAATTACTATATTTTAGAATGACAATATAGAGTTGAAAATGTACGTCATATTTATTATGATAAATGTCTTCTCTCTTCTTTCATAAGGTACATTTTTCATGTAAACTAAAAAAAAAAGATTTGAAACTAACCTAAATCTTTTAGTGGAGCTCAATAGAGCTAACACCTATATGCAACTCTTTAGTGCTAAGCCACCATTCATAAACATTGTTTTTGGCACTTATCATGAACTCACTTCTCCCTTCCAAATAAAAAGGGTACATGCATTATTACAGGTTCAATGCATTATCATCACTACTAAACATTGTAACACAAACCGCAAAGGACATCTTAATATAAACTATGTATGACATCATAAGACATCCTATATACAAATCTTGACCAAAATTTAAACAACAACAACATAGACCACATAATGTTTTACAAACCCTTTTATAAGCACAATTTCATACATGGTCATGTACATATCCATATACTTCATATTTCCACTATAAGTTTTTAATTAAAAATATAGTTAACCACATGGTCACAAAAAACAATGTTAAACATAAACTTTTTAAAACATAGTTTCATACATAGTCGTATGCCAAATCATGTACTTCAAAATTTTAGGTCAAATTTTCCATCAACAACAAACTTGATCACATGGTAGTATATTTATCTATATTTGCCAAAAACTTTAATGGATATAGCTTATTGCAAGGATGATCGTATAAAAGTGTATTTAACTGTGTTAAACAAAACCTTTTTTTGACACACTTTGTTGGGCAGGGGTGTATAAATCATATCCCTCATATTGATGCTTAGTATTATTACAAAGTGTTAAGTCAAAAAGGCTTCACGCTTATTAATTTTGGTGATAATCAAATAATAATAATGTGAAATAAATGAACTATTTTGATAAGTGTGTTAAGTGTGCAGAAAAACACAGAAGAAGTGCAAAACACAGAAGAAGTGCAAAACACAGAAGAAGTGAAAAACACAGAAGAACCGGGAAAACACAGAAGAAGCACAAAACACAGAAGAAGCGGAAAACATAGAAGAAGCATGAAAACACAAAAGAAGCGCAAAACACAGAAGAAGCGGGAAAACACAGAAGAAGCGTAAAACACAGAAAAAGCGTAAAACACAAAAGAAGGGAAAACACAAAAGAAGCGGAAAACACAGAAGAAGTGGAAAATACAGAAGAAGTAAAAACACAAAAGAAGTGGAAACACTGAAGAAGCGCAAAACATAGAAGAAGTGAAAACACAAAAGAAGAAAAAAAAAACATAGACGATATAAAAGGAAGATACTCTAGTACATCAGACAGTTAGAGTTAGTTACAGAACTCAACTGAATAACGGTTTCTACAAGAAGCAAGAAGCAGTTGGAGACTTAGGCTATAAATACTAGTCGTAGTCGAAGATTGAACAATCTTTTAGCTTTTCAAGTTTTTAATTAGAAAGAATACTTTGTGTAAGAGACCTGAAGAGACTCTGGAAGGGAAGAAAGAATACTTGTAAATTTGACGAAGTATAGTAAAATCTCATAAGAACTCTGAGGACTGGACGTAGCCCAAGGTTTGGGATGAACCAGTATAAAAATCGCATCGTCTATCTTCTAACCCTTCACTTTAATTTCTCTTGTTTTATACAAGATTATAGAACCTATTTGTGATTTAACTAAGTAACTATTTTTGTATAACATTTGTGGTATTCTTTAACAATTGAAAAAGTTTGTTTTTCAAGAAATATCAAAGGTTTGTGAATTCACAAAAAGATTACACAATTCAACCCCCCTCCTTGTGTATCTCTTATATTGTACGTGAATTCTATATTAACGTGTGATTTACTTCAATTGGTATCAGAGCTCGGTTTCCAAGAATCACCTTTACAAAGTGAGGACAAAGATCCATGGCTGAATCACATATTTTTATAGCTGAAGGTGCCTCCGTCACAAGACCTCATGCATTCAATGGTGAGGATTATCATTATTGCAAGGACAGGATGCTGCTCTTCATCGAATCCACACACGTTGATATTTGGAATATCATTGAGAATGGACCATACGTACTAGTAGATGATGAAGGAAATACTATTCTTTGTATCAAATGGTCAACCGATCGCAAAGCTAGATTTCAATTAAACTTAAAGGCCAAGTTCTTTCTGAGTTGTGCTTTAAGCATAAGTGAATATGATGAAGTTCATGGATGCGAAACTGCGAAGGAGATGTGGGACACTTTATCCATCGCACATGAAGGCATAAACTAGGTGAAAGAGTCCAAGATCAACATTCTTGTACATCAATATGAGTTGTTTAAGATGAAAGAAGTTGAGTCTATTGATTAGATGTTTGGACGATTTCAAACTATCGTTAATAGACTTAAAGCTCTTGGGAGAATCTACAATAATCAAGACCATGTAAAGAAGATTCTCATAATTCTGTCTAAAAGATGGAGACCTAAAGTCACTGTAGTACAAGAAGCCAAGGACTTGAGCAAATTAAAGCTAGATGAATTGCTTGATTCTTTGAAGATACATGAAGTAGAGCTTGATGCTAACGACAAACCTAGAAGAGACAAATCTATAGCATTAAAGACTGGTCAGAAAAATCACAAGACTCAGAGAAATAGAAGTTCATCGCCAAAAGCATTAAAGATCAAAGAAATCAAGAATGATGATACCAGTGAATCTGAACAAGATTCAAGTAAAGACGATGATGAATTATCTTTCATTTCAAGAAAGATCAGAAGAATGTGGAAGAAGAAAACAAAAGGAAATAAAGATTTTTCTTTTAAGAAAAATAGCAAAGATGAAGTCAAGAACAAGAAGACCTCTATCATTTGCTACAAGTGCAACAAACCAGGACACTATAAGTCTGAATGTCTGTTGCTGAGAAGAAAACTAAAGAAGAATAAAGAAAATAAAAAGAGTATGTGGCAAATTGGAAAGATTTGGATTCGTCCGAATCTAATTCTGATTAAGAAGCATAAGAACAAGCAAATATATACTTGGTAGCCAAAAAAGAAGGTGACGAGGAGGTAACTTCTAACTTTAATGAGCTTCAAGATGCATACTTAGAATTGTTAGAAGATTCACATGCTATATTAAAGTAGTATAGATCCTTAAAAAGAAAGTACGTTGAAAACTTGAAGAACACGGAAGTATTAGAAAAAGAAAACGTCTGCCTTAAGAAACAAGTAGACAATATCAAGAAAAAAAGTAACTATAGATAGGTTTGAGGAAATTAGTCAGTTGAAACAAAGGATTAATTCCCTCTTAGTAAACTTATCAACCTTTACTGAAAGTACGAAAAAAATGAATGACATGATTGAAAAATATAGACACCTTAATGATAAGAGTGGTTTAGAAGCAACAGTCATTACAAAAAGAATTTTGTTCCTTATAGAAAGAAATATCACCAGTCTTCTTATTATCATTCTATGAATAATTATA
>JAOTIZ010000003.1:27549769-27581889 GCA_027123425.1 Erythroxylum panamense | reverse complement strand
CCTGTCCATGTCCGTTAGACGGACTTGCATGTCCGTTTAACGGACATTCTCGGACCATTTGGGACACTTTCACCCGAATGTGTCCGTTAAACGGACAGCTACGGGAAAGATGGTATTTTTGGACATTGTTAGAGGCCGAATCTCGTTTTGTGGTCTTCATGAAAGTTGTAGATCTAGATGTCGAATTTCTAATGGTCCATAAACGAAGAATTCTGATTTATATATTGAGAGTTATGGTAATCGCGCCAAAAGAGGTTCAAACAGATTTAGAGCATGAACATAGTCTATTCTTTTGGGCATAACTCCCCCATCCGACCTCCAATTGAGGTGAGACTTGAACCATTAGTTTCCCAAGACATATATCTTACTCTCCATAAAAATTGGTATCAGTTGGAGTTAAATTAAAGAAGTTTGCCTTAAAGTAAGTGAATGGTCGGTTAGGAGAGCATGTTTCGGTTATGAACTCTTTTAGGTTTTTGATGCATAACTTGAGTTATATAACTCCGTTTGAGGCGATTCTTGCTTCAAATAAAACTAGAGGCACAAAGCTACAATTGATATGAATAAGTCAACCCATGATTTTAGTGTTTACATAGTGTGCGCTCGTCACGAATGTGGAGTTACAGTTAAGGACCCTGCAAGGTTATAAGCATAAGGCTTCAGGACTACGAAAGTTGGGCTCCGGGAGCGGGGTCCGACAAGTTTAAATTCTGTAAATCATGCATTGATATTTCTTTAATAACCAAAATTTCATATTTGATTGCTTAGCAAATTTAGGAGGCATAAATTTAGTACTTTGACCTAGTCCTTGTGGATCAACACTTGATTCCTACAACTAAACCTGTACACTTGCGGAGCCTATCAAGTTTTTGGCGCTGTTGCTGGAGATTTGTGTCAAATATTGAATTTTTCTGAACAAAATTGACTAAGCTTTACCTAATTCCATTTTAGTTGTAGGTTTATTTATATCTACTTTGCATATAAGTTTGTTCACTCTCATTTGTATTTTTCATGCAGTGGTGAACCAAGATTTATGCAATTTACTTTCACAGCCCCATTTGATCTTAAGATTGAGAGAACGTTCCACAGAAGGAAGAAACAGAGGTCTGAAAATAAGAAGAAGGCGACAATTGCTAGTAGTAGCAATACAATGGCAGAAGGAGTAGGAAAAAGGCTCCGTGATTATGCCGAGCCAGGAGTTTAAGAAAACACTTCAGGAATTCAGAATCCAACCGTGGAAGCAAATAATTTGAGTTGAAACTAGCTCTTATTTCTATGGTTCAGCAATCACAGTTTGGAGGGTCACCTGTCGAAGATCCAAATATGCATTTAACAGTCTTCCTTGAAGTTTGTGACACTTTGAAAATGAATGGAGTCACTCCTGATGCCATTCGTCTTCGTCTTTTCTCATTCTCTTTAAGGGATAAGGCAAGAGCATGGCCTCATTCACTTCCAGCTGGATCTATTACTACATGGGATCAACTCTCTAGGACATTTTTAGCTAAGTAGTTTCCTCCAAGCAAAACAGCGAATCTCATGAATCAAATCTCCACATTCACGTAGAAAGATGATGAGACACTGTATGAAGTGTGGGAGTGTTATAAAGATTTACTTCAGTTGTGTCCACACCATGGCTGACCATCTTGGATTGTCCTTCATAATTTTTATAATGGATTACTCCAGTCAATGAGGACCTTAATTGATGTTGTAACTAGTGGAGCCATTTTGAATAAAACCTATATTGATGCATACAATCTCATTGAAGAGATGGCTCTCAATCATTACCAATGGTCCAATGAAAGAGGAGCAGCAAAATGCACTCCAGGTAAGTATGATGTTGATGTTTGAATGTTAATTCTGTGAATGCTAGTAGTTATGCTTCTGCATGCGAAATCTATGGTTCTGTTGATCATGTATCTGTTAATTGTCAAGTTGGTAGTCTTTTTGCCAAAGATCAATGTAATGATCAAGTTCATACCATTAACAATCTTAACCAAAGACCTCAATTTGACCCACACTCAAACACTTACAACCCAGGTTGGAGGAACAATCTAAATTTCTCCTGGAGGAATAATCAAAATCCCCCATTTCAATCAAATGTTAGGCCACCTCTTGGATTTCAAAGACTTTCCAATCTAGTAGGACCTCTAAAATCAAACCTAGAAAGTATGATGGAATCCATGTTAATAGCCCAAAGACAACAAGATGAAACTATCGAGCAATTAACCTCTAAGGTAGACTTATTAGCTGCTCATAATAAGTTGCTTGAGAACTAAATAGCAAATCAGGCTAGTTCATCAACCACGCCACCGGGTAAATTACCTAGTCAACCTTAAACCAATCCTAGGGAGCATTGTAAAGCTGTGACATTGAGAACCGGAAAACAATTAGCAGGACCTTATGATCCTAGGAATGAGGTTGCAAAGGAGAGGATAGTTGAAACTTAGGACAAGGGAAGAAGGCTAGAAGTTGAGAAGGATAATGAAAGTGAGGATGCTGATCCTTCTGAGGAACCAGAACAACCACCTCCAAAACCATACACTCCACCAATCCCTTTTCCTCATAGAATGGCCAAGGCCAAGTTAGATGCTCAATTTGGGAAATTCTTAGAAGTTCTTAAAAAGCTGTACATTAACATTCCTTTGACGATGCACTTTCTCAAATGCCTACTTATGCTAAGTTTTTAAAAGAAATTTTGTCAAATAAAAGAAAGTTAGAAGAACATGAAACTGTTGCCTTGACTGTTGAATGTAGTGCTGCCATTCAAAACAAGCTTCCTCCTAAACTCAAGGATCCTAGTAGTTTTTCAATTCCTTGCCAAATTGGCAAGGTTACAATTGAACGTGCTTTGTGTGATCTAGGGTCAAGTGTGAGTTTAATGCCATTATCTTTGTGTAGAAAGCTTGATTTAGGAGAATTGATACCCACTACTGTTGCCTTGCAATTAGCAGATCGATCAGTTAAATATTCTGTTGGTGTATTGGAGGATGGGCCTATTAAAGTAGGTAATTTATATGTGCCTGTTGATTTTGTTATTTTGGAAATGGAAGAAGACACCCACACTCCAATTATACTTGGGAGGCCATTTTTGGCTACCGCAGGATGTCAAATAGATGTGAAAAATAGCAAATTGATGAGGATTGTGTTCAGTTTGATCTTTCGAAAGCTACTAAATTTCCGAGCTTGTCTGATGATTTTTGCAGAATTGATATTATTGATTCTATTGTCAATACCCATTTTTCTAACCAACATTCAGAAGTGGTCAAAAAGGAAATTCTAAAATTGCTAAAGGCTGGCATAATTTATCCTATTTCGGATAGTAAGTGGGTTAGTCTAGTTCATGTAGTTCCTAAAAAAGGAGGGATGACAGTAGTGACAAATGAAAAGAATGAACTCATTCCAACTAGGACTATCACCGAGTGGAGAATGTGTATTGATTACCGTAAGTTGAATTTTGCAACTAGGAAAGATCATTTTCTCCTTCCCTTCATTGACCAGATTTTAGAAAGACTTGCTAGGAATCAACACGTTAATTACTTCGAAAGAACTAATTGATAATAGTGAGTTAATGTACTATGATCAGTATTTTATTTCATAAGGATTACATGATTTCTTTATTGAAATGAATTCCTTGAATATTAGTTTAAATTCTGTTAATCGTGCATTTACATTTTTTTAACAACCAAAATTTCATATTTAATTGCTTAGCAAATTTTGGAGGTATAAATTTAGTACTTTGACCTAGTACTTGTGGATCGACACTTGATTGCTACAACTAAACTCGTACACTTGCGGAGCCTATCATTGAGACAAATCATCAATGGGTAGATATCTTCACTAAGCCTTTGAATGAAGAAAGATTCAGAGAAATCAGACGAAACTTGAATATGGTTGTGTTGAGTGACCAATCGTATGACACGTCATGACCCAGTTGATTTTCTTAGTAAGGAAGATAAAAAGTCGTAAGGTTTCAAGAAAACGGTAACGATAGGTCATAGACGGTAACTTTTTAAGAAAAAGGAGGGAAATCCTCTCAAAGGTTTTAGAATATCACCTACTCTAGAATATTATTGAAATACTCTGAAATCGACTTTTTGCAGAACTCTCAACAAAACATTTCATTACTCTGTTTTTGATATCAAGTTCCTTTCTGTTTACATTCTCATCTTCAGATACTGATCTCATTACTTTGAGAAAGATACATTTGTGTGTTTAGTTTTTATTGTCTATAGATTATAAATGGAGCAATCTATGATTGACGAAAGGCATATTGATTTCGACTCCTTGAAGAAGAACCAGATAGATATTGAACCAGAAATTGATGTAGCAGGATGGAAAAATTTCTTTCAGGTTCGTGAAATAGTCTACCTGAATGAAGTATATGAGTTCTGGAAGAATGCAAAAGTAGTAGATGAAACCTTAGTATCAACGGTACATAGATTGTCAGTTATTGTGACAATGGAGTTAATCGAGAAGGTTAGTGAATGTCCATGTGTTGGAGCAGAGGTGTCTTCTAACACAAGTTGGATGACTAAAAGCAGTGTAGAGAAAACACATATCAATCGACAACTCTATGGAAGTAGTGACCCAAAGGGCAAAAAGGCGTCAACTCTTGTTCCGAAGGCTAGGGTTCTGCATGCGTTACTTTTTCATTGTGTTCTACCAAAAACAGGTTCAAAGAACGTTGTGACGACGATAGATGAACAATGCTTGTTTCATCTACTCAATCATCAGTCTATAAATCTTCCACACTTGATTTTGAGGTATATGATGAAGTCGAAGAGAGACTTTAATGCCTTACCCTGTGGTATGCTGTTGACAAGAATCTTTAGAGATTCTGGAATTCTTCTTAATAGAGGAAACAGAATGAAGATGAATATAAGAAGCATCATTAATGCGTCAACTATCAGTAGAATGGGTTTGAAGTCTCAAGAAAAAGAGGATACAGATTCTATGGCAAAAGCAAGGACTGAGGGGGAGCGTATTGTCAGACGCAGTTTGAGTGAAAGCATTACACCCGGAAGAAAGACAAAACCTTAATCCACAGGAAGAATGTCTATAGAAGAAAAGAAGAATAAATCGTCAAAGGTATCAATTAAAGCTAAGACGATGTCACAAAGAGAAGAAATCTAGGTGAAACAGTCTGTCAAACAAGTGTCGTTGAAAAGAAAGGGGAGACACTTTATTTTGAGAAATCAAAACAATCAAGAAAGTCACCAAGACTCTTAACCCTGCGTCAACAAGAATATAAAAGAGGGAAAGGATTAACTCTTGGTGAAGATTCTGTGAAGACAGAGAAAGCACCACAGGCTATTAGATCTTTGGTCTCAATTTTGCAAGAACAACCAGCAAAATCGACTAAAGAAACAGAAATTAAGAGGAAGTTGGTGTTTTAAAAAAAGAAACCTCAACCACAACCTCCCTCTAGACTAGTAGAAGAAAGTAAGAAGCTAAAGACCAGTCACAAAAAGAACACTTCACCTGATGTTCAACAAAAGGCAAAGTCAGTTGAACACAGATCAATATCTCATAGTCCTTCTCAACCTATCAGAAAAAAGGATTTGAGAATGAAGGTGATTGAAGAAATGGTACCTGTTAGAAGCAAAAGCTCAATTATTATAAGAAAACCTGTGCAAAGGTTGGTCAAGGTACAAGTTGAACCAATACTGCTCAATAATCGATCAATACATCTTCTAAATCATGAAGAAAGAAGATTATATGGTATTTTGAAAGATGAAAAGTCAGAACCATATCTATTGAAGATGTCCAAGGATCGATATACTATTTACCCTGTCACAAATAGAACATTGATCAAGAATGTACCAGATATCCAACCAAGAGCTTTAAACATTGTACGCAATAAAGACAAAGGGAAACAGAAAATGTACCCTGAAGCAAATACAAGTGATCTTACAGAGGATCAGATACAAGTAGCGGTGAGGAACATAGATGAGGCATGCAATGCAGCTCAATCAAGAGGAATCTATATTTCACATCACACTTCAAAAGCATCAGGAAGTCATTGTTGATGCTTCACCACATATGCAACTTTTCAGGTAGTTGAAAGAGTGACAAAAGAACAGTACAGAACTATCAGGGTTGAAGGTATCAGTTTCAACTTAGAGACTTTTGTGCACCTAGTCATGCACTTTACCTTTGAGTTTTATATCTTCAATTAAAGATGTCCTACACCTTCTTGAAAAACCAATTCCAAAACTACCTAAACTTGATGACCTTGATCTCCCTAAAGGAAAACAATCTTTCAAACCTCCTGTTATTAAAATCATCGAATTAGATGTTTTACCTTCAGAAATATTTGTTGCTACAAACTTCCATCCACTAAGAACACCTCGACAAGATTCTACTATTGTTCTGGATGAAGTTAGTCACACACAACAGTGGAGTCAGGAAGCCTTAGTTAAGGAGATTGAAGAAATTCATACTAAGGTTGATGATCTGAGTGACTCAGTGGGTAATCTACATGAGGAAGTAGCTATCTACCAGTTTCTATTGAAGAAGACCTCAAGTTGATCCGAACTGATATGCAACGAATGTTTTCTAAAATCATGAAACATCTCTGGTAAAGTTTTTGATTAATAACAAATATGGGAAGAAGAGCAGAAGCAGAAGAAAGATAGCAAATGGGGAAGACCAGTAAGAGGAAAAGAAGATAGGATAAGCTTACTTTCATATGTGTATTGTATATACGCATGTGTATATCTTTTGTTGTCTTCTTATTTATTATATGAATAATATTCGTTTATTCATTTTTATCTTTATAAAATTATGATTATTTGTTATCATAAAAAAGGGGGAGATTGTTAAGTCAAAAAGACTTCACGTTTATTAATTTTGGTGATAATCAAATAATAATAATGTTAGAAATAAATGAACTAATTTGATAAGTGTGCAAAAAAACACAGAAGAAGTTGAAAACAAAGAAGAAGCGCAAAACATAGAAGAAACGCAAAACACAGAAGAAGTGAAAAACACAGAAGAAGTGGAAACACAGAAGAAGCGCAAAAGTGAAAAACACAGAAGAAGTGAAAAACACAGAAGAAGCGCAAAATACAGAAGAAGCGAAAAACACAGAAGAAGTGGAAAACACAGAAGAAGTGAAAACATAGAAGAAGTGAAAAACACAGAAGAAGTGAAAACACAGAAGAAGTGAAAAACACAGAAGAAGTGAAAACACAGAAGAAGCGCAAAATACAAAAGAAGTGAAAACACAGAAGAAGAAAAAAACACAGACGATACAAGAGGAAGATACTCTAGTACGTCGGACAATTAGAGTTAGTTACAAAACTCAACTGAATAATAGTTTCTACAAGAAGCAAGAAGCAGTTATCAAGACTCAAGAAGCAGTTGAAGACTTAGGCTATAAATACTAGTCGTAGTCGAAGATTGAACAATCTTTTAGCTTTTCAAATTTTTACTTACAAAAATTCTGTATTCAAAGTGCAAAACAAGAGAGCAAACTCTACTGTAACACAAGCTCACAATATCTTTCTAGTGAGAGAAAGAAAAGGCTAAGAGCCTAGAGAGCCTAAGATAGCAAAAAGAATACTTTGTGTAAGAGACCTGAAGAGGCTCTGGAAGGGAAGAAAGAATACTTGTAAATTTGCCGAAGTATAGTGAAATCTCAGAAGAACTCTGAGGACTGGACGTAGCCTAAGAAGTGGGGTGAATCGGTATAAAAATCGCAACATCTATCTTCTAGCCCTTCACTTTAATTTCTCTTGTTTTATATAAGTTTATAGAACCTATTTGCGATTTAACTAACTATTTTTTTATAACATTTGTGGTATTCTTTAACAATTGAAAAAGTTTGTTTTTCAAGAAATGTCAAAGGTTTGTATATTCATAAAAAGATTACACTATTCAACCCATCTTCTTGTGTATCTCGTGTATTGTACGTGAATTCTATATTAACGTGTGATTTACTTCACAAAGTAGTTATGGTATTCTTATTTTACATTGAAGCTATGAATTTTTTTTAAAATGTTTCCTAGTACATATTGTTTATAGTTGTGGTATTAAATGTATTGAGTGTTGGTACAATTTACATCAGACTCTGATGCTCCTTCCACTAAGTCACATTATTCCCATTTAAAGTGTAGTTGCTACTTATTTATAAATGATGATGTTATTTTTTTAATGTACCTAAACCTAGTATTGAATAAATATAATTACTAGTATAGTTTGTATTCAAATGGGGTATAATTTGTACTCAAAGATGGTTTTCTCTTTTTTTTATTAAATTTGTAATTTACTTTAAATGAGTCCTAATAACCTTAGCTTTAAATGATGGTATTAAATATACTTAGTGTTGGTATGATTTATATTAAGACATGATATTATTTTTATTCATTCAATATTTTCCCATATAAAAGAGTATGTCTTGCTTATTTGTAATAAATTATTATTTCTTTTGCTTAAGTTTGGTATTGAAGAAATAGAGTATTAGTACAATTTATATTAAGATAGGAGATGCTTTTACTTAGAGATAATATTCCCATTTTGAGGACCATGCATAACGGTGGAATTAAATGTACTTAGAGTTGGTGTAATTTGTATTAAGATATGACATTTTTTTTTCATTCAATCAGTAAATTCCCATTTAAAAGTATATAAATTCTTTATCCATAATGTGCAATGACATTTATTATGCTTATACTTGGTATTCAATAGATTGAGTACTAAAATAGTTTGTATTGAGACAACTATACTTAAATGGCTTCTATCCAGCCATGAGATTATTTGCACTTAGTCATACTATTACCTAATAAAATTAAATATGTTAATTATTTCAAATGAATACTCAATGATGCAATGCATCATCTAGTTCTTATTCTTCTTTAGAAACTTTTCTTCACTCTCCTCATAAAATTAATAAACAGATATATTATAGACTCTAGAAATAAAGTCATAATTTCCACCTTCAAGTATAAAATGATATGAATGTGTTTAATAAATAAAAAAGATAAATATTAAGATAGAGAAAATGAGGAAAACAATTTCATTTTTTAACATAATTAACATATTTAATCTTATTAATTAAAATATTTGTATTTTTTATTAACAAATGTGACTACATTGGTGGTGACTGAACCCGTCTTCAGCCGGATCATAGCATTTTCCATTTTTTGTTTTTCCATTGGGTCATCGCAGAAAAAACAAACTTTGAATTAAATGGGCAACGTTCGCCTCTGGGGCTACTCCTGACTTCCCTCTCTCTTCTGGTGTAAATGCAAATGCGTATCTGTGAGTGAGTGCTTTGGGAGTTTAAAGCTTGAGAGTTGAGAGCAGAAGTCCATTGCGGAGCTTTCACCACTTGTCAGCATCATTGCTGAGCTTAGTAGCTTACCAGCGTCTTTCAGTGAACCGTGTAAGAAAGAGAAAGCACAAAACAGAAAAGCCCTTCGTACAAATGGCTTAGCAAGACGCAGAGAATCAGTAATTAGCCTCTTTCTCTCTCTCTGAACATTTATAGCTTTATATTCTCTTTCCTTAATTTCTTCTCTTTTCACTTAAATTCTTCTTTCCGCACTAAAGACATTGTTCTCTCTCTCTCTCCTGGTTGTTTTTATCTCTTTGTCCTTTTGATTTCTGGGCTCTGTTCTCTTCTTCAAGGTTGTAAGTTAGTGCTCGTCTGTTCATGGCGACTAGTAAATCTTTGACTCCATGGTATGCATTTGTTTCTCCTTCATGATTTCTCTTTTGGGTATGTCAGCTTCTTTTTCCTAAACAAAGGTTTCAACTTCCCTTTCCATTTTCACTTTTTCCTATGCTTTGAGTGTATAATGATCTCTTTCAATGCATTCTTTCCTTGATTGTGTTTGCATACATGGACATCTTGTTTGTTTTTTTTTTTTTACTTTGTTTATATTAATGATCGTAGTTAATTGTTTATATGTTTCCTCTATGCTATAGTTAAGTATTTATTTTATTTGAGAGTACTCTTTTGGAAGGATATCTCCGGAATTAAAGTAAAAATTTGATGGCTTTTCCTTCTCCATGATAATTTGTGTTCTTCAGGCTTTTTATCCTGGATTGTCTTCATTTCAGTATTTTCCTCCTTTCAATGTCCAGCGCCAGTTGGTCTGTAAAGCTTTCTGATTTTATTCGTCTGTTTAAAAAGTTGCCATCTTCAGAAGTAATTTCTTTTGTGCTCTATCCATTAAGAACACGAATTTTGGTTGGTGAGTACCAGTTGTATGACGACGGAAATTGAGGCTTTGTGGCCATTTCTTCACTGATTTTTTTCTGTTCTCATCTTTAATCAAAGTTTAATTAACCAGACTGGAATTTAAAACGAAATTTAAACTAGTAAGACAAGAGACTGTTCTTAATTAAAAGTTTAACTTAAAAGAAAGAATGTTAAATAAAAATTAATTAGTTTATTTTAGTTTAAAAATTGATTAATTTGCAAAAGTCAATTGATCGATTTTTACCAAGAGTTATTAAAATAAATCGAACCAAAAAGTTAAAAACTGACCGGTTCAAAATTTTTACAGTTGAACCGAACAAACTACTTCAATATTATAATCATTGATTTTAATGCGGCGACTTTGAGTTTCCTCTAGATATGGCAGAATCTACTTTAGTAAATTTTGACTACATTATGTCTTATGATGCTTATCAGGCGCAAAATATGACACAGTTATATGATCCCAACACTTAGAAGCGTACTTAAGTCTTGCACTGAAAATTAGAGTAGTGTGGTTGTGTGTGTGTGTTCTTTTGTTTCTTGGGGACTGGAATAGTTTGATTGTTTAGTGAAGTTGGTGAAATAGCTTGTCTTGTTCTAACAAAACTGAGTTGGAACCCTTTCTACACGCGGGATAGTGAATTCTGGGGAGTAGGAGCACTGCCTTGTTGTGTAGCCAACGAACTGATGGACTGACGGCCCTCCAGTGCAAAGAAATGGAATTTTTGCTTGTCTCAGAATTTATGTTCTAAATCAAACATCCAGCACATGGTGTTCTGATATTTTTCTTGTTTATGATAGTAGAAGGCTCATGATTATACCATGCACTTTCCATTTATCATTGAAATTAATCTAAATTCAGGGAGGATTTCAGCATATTGTCTGAGGGAAAGCAAGAAGCAAAGGTTTTAATCAAGCAGAAACAACAAAGTCCGAAGTTTTCTTCCTCTGCTTCTTTTTGTGGTATTCATATTCATATCTCGGTCCTCTGTATAGAGTAAACTGCTGTGTGTGCCTTTATGTATTTGTTTTTCTATGCTGTTGAATCTCTTGCAGACCAGAGAAATGAGGATACAGAGAAGGAGAAACAGAATGAATCATCTCCTAGAGGGGTTATAGAAGCCTGCTTAAAAGGCTTTGGATCCAACTTAACTTCTCCTGAGAACAGTATTAAAGAAACAGTGAATGAATCAAATTTGAAGGCACGCTCTAACTGGAGCAGATTCTTTAAACTATGGAAAAGGAAATCAGTTAAGCGCTTAGCCTCCTTCACTCCTCTTTATGTGCCAAGCATATCGAAAAGAAAGCATAGGAGCGCACAGGAAATCCCAGTGCTGGGAGAATTTTATGAATTCAAGTCTTCATTGAAAAATTTCTCCATTGCTGAGCTCGAAATTGCTACCAACAAATTCAGTCCTGGTATGTGAAGTGCCCAAGAACTCAGCTCTACTATCCTAAAACTTCAGTGTACTTGTACTGATTTTGTAAGCATTAATCTTTTGAATGATTGATTATTAATTGATATGGTGGTTTGTTCATGGACTTGATTTTCTTACAGAAAACATAATTGGAAAGGGTGGTTGTGCTATCGTTTACAAAGGTCACTTGCAGGATGGAAAACTAGTAGCAATTAAGCGATTGATAAAAGGTACCACAGATGAAGTTATAATGGGCTTTCTATCTGAGATTGGCATCATAGCCCATGTAGATCATCCTAATGCTGCTAAGTTGCTTGGATTCTGCATTGATGGTGGGATGCACCTTATATTTGAGTTGTCTCCACTTGGGAGTCTAGGATCTGTTCTTCACGGTTTGTTCTTGATTTTTCTTGTCTTGTACTTGAATTATGAATCTCTTTTATTTTGGTAGTGACTAGGATAACATTCTCAGGCTCCAAGGTCAAACTTGATTGGAGTAAAAGGTATAAAATTGCTTTGGGGATATCTGATGGACTGCTATATCTTCATGAGATTTGTCAAAGGCGAATCATTCACAGAGATATGAAGGCTGATAATATTCTTTTAACAGAGGATTTTGAACCTCAGGTATATTTCAAGTTATACTGGGAAACTTCAACTTTCAAAACGCAAATAATTACTGAAAACATTTCTTTTGTATCTTTCGGATAAAATATTTATTTCCGACTGTGCAAGTTCTGGTGTCTATTCATTGCGGGGTAAACTTGTATGAAGGTTATACCCTCCTTACACAATTTTAGTTATTATGAAAATTTGTAACCTAGTCTATTTCCATGTAACTTTCTTTAGAGCGAAGTAGCAACCACTGGTTACCAACGCATATTAGCTTGTGAAGGAAACAGTATAACTGTGTTGTTTGATTCCCTATATTCTAAATATGCTACATTATGAACTTTGGGTGACTACAGTTTCAAGTTACTGGAAGCTTATATCCATTAAACAAATGAAGCAATCCCAGTTGTAATCAGTACTTGGAATATAGTTATTCTGAGAATGGCAACGTCTTTGATATGACAATCTGCCCAGTAATCTATGATATGGAAGAATACATCTCTCAGCTTAGGGAAGATCTGTGGACTGATGTTGCCAACGATATGAAACTGAATATAAAATGAAACTATATCGCTGTTAGCCTCAAAAAACCATGAAGCTTTAAGTCCAAGAGAGCTGTTATGTATGCTACCGTATAGTTGAAAATAAATTCTCTCCTAATATGGATCATATTAAGAGCATTAGAATATCGTTAATGATAATTGCACGTGTTTCATCAATGAACAATTACATGTTTAGGAGAAAGGTTGTTATGTCATGTATGCTTGTAAGTCTTTGACATAGAAGATTGATCATGCCTATTACTAGATTATTGAAGAGCCGGAAACAAAAATCTGGAATTAAATATTTGATGCCATCAGCTTGGTTGCCAGATAATAGGTTTTGCCAACTATATTAATCTGTTACATGTATTAGTAGGATATTTAGCTTCATACGCAAGAACAAGCTTTCCACTGCCACTTGGATTGCTAAAACTGTCATTTATGTAAGTGGTGTGCTTGAAATTTCCAACAAGAAGCATTTTCAGTTAGATATAAGGTGACAATATAAACCGTAATGATCAGTGGAAATGGCCATTCAATGAGAATACCAGATCGTCCAAGGTCCCGATAGTGTCAAGAGAAATTGTTGGAGACTTCATCATGTCTTGGATTTTTTTTTTTAAATTGCCTATAAAATTGTCGACTCCAGTGCAAATCTTTTCATTTTTGGATGAAGATAACATGTCAAATCTAAGAGAATCAGGAAGTATATGCATCTTAGATGTGCTTTTTGTCATCATGTGACAAACTGGAACATCAATATAAGTCTTGTTGTATGTACATCTTCAGGGATGATGCACAAAACACTTGGATCGAAGCTACTGTAAACTTTAGTTGTCAAAATTGTTATGTTCCTTCTTTTCATGAATGATATTCCTTTTTAACATTCCACCACGTGGTTGATGCGTTATTTTTCTTGCATTTTTTTCAGCAGAACTCAAGACTCCGTGACAGTTGTCTGGTTTCAACCCTGTATATTACCCCTTGTTTCCTCATCCTATTTCATTTACTTCCTGTTTGTATCGGTTATGACGACAAAAACTTGCGAATTTGTGCACATTTATGAGTTTCTATACTTTTATTTAAATGCTGCCCACTGTCCAATCATTATGTTGTGGTTCATTCAATGGCCTCATGGACATATATGGAATTCTCTAGTCACTGATTCATTGATAATTACATTCCAGATTTGGCTTCCCAGTCAGTGGACTCACCACAATGTCTCAAAATTATGAAATATATTCTTTTCATGAATGATATTCCGTGTTAAGATTCCACCACGTGGTTGATGCATTGTTTGTCGTGCATATTTTTCAGCAAAACTCAGGACTCTGATAATTGTCTAGTTTCAACTTTGTATATTACCACCTGTTGCCCTGTTTTCCTCTTCCTACTTCATTTACTGCCTGTTTATATCAGTTATGTTGAGAAAAACTTGTGAATTTGTTCACATTTATGAATTTCTATATTTTGATATGATGCTGCTCGCTCCAATCATTATGTCATGGTTCATTCAAGGGCTCAGTTCTCTAGTCACTGATTCATTTATAATTACATCCAGATTTGCGATTTTGGGCTTGCTAAGTGGCTTCCCAGTCAGTGGACTCACCATAACGTCTCAAAGTTTGAAGGCACATTCGGGTTTGTAAGCGCCAAACTTGTTGGCTTAAAGTTAATTCATAACTCGTATCTTGAGGTTAGGTTTTACACTGCAGTTATTTTGCCCCTGAATACTTCATGCATGGCATAATCGATGAGAAAACAGATATATATGCATTTGGAGTTATACTGGTGGAGCTAATAACAGGACGTCAAGCTGTGAATCACTTGCAGCAAAGTGTTGTGATATGGGTAACTTCTTCACAAATTCAGTGTATCATCACAAAGTACATGTATATAGGTAATCATGGACTAATTTGTCTTAATCATCTTCAGGCTAAGCCTTTGCTTGATGATAACAATATTAAAGAGCTCGTTGATCCTTCTCTTGGTGATAACTACGATGCAGAAGAAATTGATCGAATGGTCTTAACAGCATCTTTGTGTGTTGAACAGTCACCTGTCCTACGTCCTAGAATGAATCAGGTGAACCTACAACATTCCATGCAACTGTATTTCTCACCAGTAAACAAAATCTAAAGTTTCAAGTATATATAAGGAAATCTAACATTATGTTATGGTGGCTTTCCAAATGAAAACCTAACAGAAAAGAAGATTTTAAATCAGAAGGGTTAGAGTTTTCACCGTGACCATTCTAGTGCCATTCTTGAAAATTAGTCTTTTCTGCATTTTTCTGTGCTAAAATATGTAAATCGGAGACTGCCACTCTAAGAGGCATAAGTTAGTATGTATCTATTTTAATTGACAGGATGGACTTCTCTGTCAACTATATAAGAAAAGACCTAAAGTTCTAGACATTTTCTGCAGTCAATTTTCCTCTCCACTCTTAATTCAGTGTGCTGCGTTTGAGATTGCTAGAAAATTAGTGATCCCTAGCTACTTGCTGGGTACTCGTGACTGTAGGTGGCTTAGTTTCCGAATGAGTCTGCTTTAGCTGTTCCGGGCCAGTGGATTAAAGAAGCTTAAAGCCTTAATCCATTACCGGCTATCAGTTTCCTTTTTAATTTGCTAATGGAGTTGGTGTAGTAGAGGTACTTGGAAGTTGAAAAACTAAGATGCAAATATGGAATTAAAGGTCTGAAAATTTTTCTTTTGCAGGTTGTGATATTATTGAGAGGCGATAAGTATGCAAAAGAATGTCAAAGGTGAGGTCTTCAAAGAACATATTCAGAAGAACTCTTGGACGTAAAGTTTCAGCAGGTTTTGCAGTTTGAAGGATGTTTAGCGGCCCCTAGAAATTAGAAACCAAGCATTTCTTCTGTTTTGGATGGCATTTGAAGGATCATCACAAACTTCAAATTCCATGTAAAACAGTACCAAGTGAGTCAGTTTCTATGGGTGTCAATGCAAGGACTTGAGCAGACTTGTAGTAATTTGTGTATGTACGGTAATTTTCAACTTCCAATAGAACACAACGTTAGAATGCATTTCCAACTCTGAACACACCACTGCATTTTCTCATCTTATTTCAACAAGTTCTTAGAAGTTGAAATAGGTATCTGTGATGTTGTCAGAAGAAAAAAACCCATGTTTCAGATTCGGTTAAAGTTTCAGATTATGATTCAGCTTCAATCATTGCAGATGGAGATACAACATTACTCATTGCTCGCATCACATTTCTTTTTTACTTTTGAGTCGGGGCTCCTGGTACGGCATCTTGTTTTAAGACATTACTTGTCGTAACGTGACCAATGTCCGTGCTTGTCTTACGATTATGTTTCGTTATTTACACTGTGGTCCCTCTAGTTTGCAATTATTATTATCCGCCTCGTGAAATTACAGTCTAATTAAAAGACATATATACCCGTACGCTTACTCGCAAAAGATGCAAGGAAAGGATTTTAATTTGACATTGAAATAAAACCTGATTATATTATTTCTTTTGTCCACAAACTTATAAATAATCGAATAAAAAGAAGAATCCATAATTGTTGCTTTCTAACTATAGTTTGGTTCTCTAATTTGTTATGTTTAGATGTCTTACATCTTTTGCTCTGGAGTTGGAAATTAGAATATCAGTATTTATTTTAAAGCCTTTAATAAAGGGCAAAAGTGTAACTTGGCATTTTGTTAATAACTTCTAAGCAGCGAAAAACTAACTGCACTACAATTGCAAATCCAAATCCCCAAAAAGGACAGCTTTGCTTTACAAGAAAGGATAACTGTGAAGTTTCTTTTTTTAGTTTTAAACCCCTCAACTAACGCAAACTCAAAATCAGATCTCTAAGAACATTTAAGTACAGAACACAAATCGTTTTTTTTTAAAAAAAGAAAAAGATTTCACTCATTTTGCGCTACACGAAAGCACAAGACAAAAGCAAAGAACCGTCTCTCTCTCTCTAGAGGTCAAAACATCACCAAACACAACCCGTCTCTCAACTTCTAGACGGAAACTTCCTGTTTTTCTCACCGGAAACCACCTAATTCTTCATGTCTTCGGCGATCGTAGGTGGTCGATACTCGTAAAGTTTCTCCGGGAACTACTCCGGTGACCCGTGAATTAAATCGTTTGATTCTATTTTTAGGCTGTTCTTTTGATTTATTATGAAGAATAGCGGCAAAGTGAACAATAATAATATCAGTATCAAAAATAACAACAACGCCAAGGGTAGCAGTAACGCCAATGGTTTTATTCCAAATTCTTTGAAATTCATTTCCTCTTGCATCAAAACCGCCTCCTCCGGTGTCCGCTCAGCAACCTCCTCCGTCGCCGCCTCCATCGCCAGCGACAACTTAGACCACAAAGACCAGGTTTAGTTTTGCATTTGTTTTTTTGGAACTTTAGTGTCTTTATGCTTTCAACTTAGACGACGAAGACAAGGTCTAGTTTTGCCTCCTTTTGGGATTTTGGATTTTGGATTTTGGATTTTTTAAGTTTAGCTTTTAGTCCTGAATTATTGCCGAGGAAGTTGACTTAATTTTCTGTTGGCTATGATGGTTTGGATTTCTGTGAATTAATTTCATGTTTTTGAATTTACTGAAGTTTATGTCCATACTACCTGTTCCTAATCTTGTGCTCCGTGATGTCTGGGTTGAAATTGTCGAGAATCTGAAGAATTGAATCTTGCGACCTTTTAGGCAACTGGTTGATTAGTAGCTTGGCAGTGCTAATTTGCTATAGTTGTGCGCATTATAGTTCCATATTCAGAGGAGGTATGTAGTTTTTGGTCTCTTTTGCAAAATCTAGAGTATATCATATGATTGTCCCACCGTGTTAATTTTTAAGATTTGTCCAAAGTTGCTTCTGTTACATATGAAGCATCCATCATGTAAGTGATGTTGAATGTTTTATCTCCATTGACATTTGAACATCTTCAATTTTGGTGGAAATGGATAAACACTTTATTAGGGATTATGTGATTGCTTGAAATTAGTTTGCACCTGTTGTTCTGACTGCTTAGAATTATTTATCATTGGTTCAATAACATGCTAATGGTGGTGAACATGTAACATAGTAGGTCTTCAATTTCTTTGCTAGGTTCTTTGTAGGTTATTTCTTTATTTTGCTAGTTCAGTTTCCAGTGAGTAATTTGAACATGTGTTGCCTTATTTGAGCAGGTACTGTGGGCTTCCTTTGACAAACTAGAGCTTCCTTCATCTTCCTTCAAGCATGTTCTCTTACTTGGTTACTCCAATGGCTTTCAAGTTATTGATGTCCAAGACGCCTCTAGTGTTACTGAACTTGTCTCAAGGCGTGATGATCCAGTTACATTTCTACAGATGCAGCCCCTCCCTGCAAAGTCTGAGGGCCGTGAAGGGTTCAGAGCATCACATCCTATACTTTTGGTTGTTGCTTGTGATGAACCAAACAAAACGGTTCAAACACTGAGTGGGAGGGATGGTTTCCATAGAGATGTCTGTAACGAATCTCAAACTGGAAGTCTTGCCCTCTCCCCTACTATTGTCCGATTTTACTCTTTAAAATCTCATAATTATGTTCATGTTCTTAGATTCCGTTCAACTGTGTATATGGTCAGATGCAGTCCACAGATAGTGGCTGTCGGTCTTGCAACACAGGTAAGCATAGCCTTACTTTAGTTTTTGCAGCTGATGGTTTTGTTTTATCATCTGTTCTGCCTAAACTCGTACTGTTTTCTTTTTCATTTTTGTGGCAGATATACTGTTTTGATGCCCTGACCCTTGAGAATAAGTTTAGTGTTCTCACTTATCCTGTCCCTCAATTGGGAAGCCAAGGATTGGTTGGGGTCAACATAGGCTACGGTCCAATGGCTGTTGGCTCCAGATGGCTAGCTTATGCTTCTGACAACCCTTTAGTTTCAAATACAGGACGCTTAAGTCCGAAAAGTCTTACTCCTCCTCTTGGTGTCAGTCCTTCCACTCCACCAGGCAGTGGGAGCCTGATGGCTCGATATGCCATGGAATCTAGTAAGCATTTAGCTACTGGCTTAATCAACTTGGGAGACATGGGATACAAGACTTTGTCTAGATACTGTCAAGATCTAATTCCTGATGGTTCTGGTTCTCCTACATCTTTGAATTCAAGTTGGAAAGCTGGTCGGAATGCTACACATTCAACTGAATCAGATACTGCTGGAATGGTTAGTTTTGAACAGACTGAGGACTAGATCCTTTGTTGTATCTTAAAAGTTGCATCACAAGGAAATGGAATTACTTATTGATGTACTGATTGATTTCACATATATTTGCATTAAACCGTTCAGTTTAACTTGTTTTCCTGGATTAGGTTCAGCCCATATTCTTAATGTTGCTAAAATCCAGCTATAATATTTGTGATTTAATGGACCTTTTAGTCAGATTAACTATAGTTTAAGAATACTTCACATCTTAATTACAGGTCATTGTTAAAGACTTTGTTTCCAGAGCTGTTGTATCCCAATTCAGAGCTCATACTAGTCCAATTTCTGCTCTATGTTTCGATCCAAGTGGTACTCTTCTGGTTACTGCCTCAATTCATGGACACAATATAAACATCTTCCGGATTATGCCGTCATATTGTTCAAGTGGATCAGGCAATAGGAGCTGTGATTGGAACTCCTCTCATGTTCACCTGTACAAGCTCCATCGTGGCATTACAGCAGCTGTACATTTCACCACTTCCTGATTTTAGGATTATTATTCTTTGTATGTTTATGGAGATATTTTATTTGTTCTTTTGTTTCAGGTAATACAAGATATTTGTTTCAGTCATTATAGTCAGTGGATTGCCATTGTTTCATCCAGGGGTACTTGCCATATCTTTGTTTTATCCCCCTTTGGTGGCGAGAACATTCTTCAAATACAGAATTCCCATGGAGATGGGCCTATTCTTGTGCCAGTTCAATCTTTACCATGGTGGTCGACTGCGTCATTCGTGGCAAATCAGCAATCCCTTCCTTCATCACCACCATTACCTGTCACCCTTTCTGTGGTGAGCAGAATAAAAAATAATAACTCTGGCTGGCTCAACACCGTTAGCAATGCTGCATCTTCTGCTGCAGGAAAAATTTCAGTTCCATCTGGGGCTATATCTGCTGTTTTTCATAGCTGTGTTCCCCATGATGCAGAGACCCCTCATTTAAAAAAAGTTAATTCTTTGGAGCATCTCTTGGTTTACTCTCCTTCTGGTCATGTTGTTCAATACAAATTAATGTCATCATTGGATGTTGAGTCTAGTGAAGTTGCTTCAGTAATTGGTCCAGGCTCCTCTATTCACAGACAAGATGAGGAGTTGCGAGTGAATGTTGAACACATTCAATGGTGGGATGTCTGTCGAAGGGAACATTGGCCAGAAAGAGAAGAGTGCATCTCTGGAATCACTCTTAGTAGAGAAGAAGCTACAGACATGGCCATGTGCACAACTGACTGTGAACATAATGATATTCAGCACACAAAGCTTGTGAAGCCTAGTGAACCGTCTCACTTATATCTGGCCAATGCAGAAGTGCAGATGAGATCTTGGAGGATGCCAATTTGGCAGAAATCAAAGGTATCTGTGGAGATATGGTATCATGATACTTTTCTTCATCATGTTTCAATCTTGCTTATGTTGGTTAATTTTCTATTTAGATGTACTTTTTTGAGATGAATCATCTCGGGGCTAATGATCAGAACATTGCTGAAGATCATACTGGTGGAGAGATCGAAGTAGAGAAGATTACTGTTCATGAGATTGAAATTAGGAGGAAGGATTTATTACCTGTTTTTGACCATTTCCACCAGAATCCTAATTGGAGCGACAGGTACCTTCACATTATACAGTCCTAGTAAATATGTAAGCAATTGCTTGGAAGTAGAAATCTTCAGACATCAATTACTTGGTCTTCCTACAAAATTTCTGAAAGATTTTAGGATATTTCTGATACCCACTATAATGATAGATCAAATATGTAGAGAATTTGGCACGTGATTTTGTGTTTCTAGGTGTCAAAACAGATTTGCTTGAATCATCTGTTTAAATGGATGTGATCAAAATTTCCCATCAAATTATGAACTTCATTTGCTGTTTATGCAGGAGTATTGGTGGGGAGAGAAATTTAACTTCCTGTTCTGGGTCTTTAGGAGTTAAGAAGTCAGAAAGTGCTGCTATTTCTCAACCTAAGCTGGTCTCACCTTGTTCTATTGCAAACTCAGGTGGTGATATCATCATTCTTTGATGTTTACTTGATAAAATTTATTAACTCATCCTACTTTATACTTCTTCAGCAGGACCTCCATCAGAGATTTGTCCACCGATTATCCAGCCTGGTAATCATAATGTTGTGGAAGAAGGAAAAAATTCCAGCTTGTCATCGCCTATCCTTTATCAGAGCTCTATTAACGAACATATAGGGCCAATTTCTTTTGAACAGTCTCACATGGTTGTTTCATCTGTTGACAATAACAACTACATGAATAGTAACATATCATCCTTAACAACTGGAGCACTTTTTGCTGGAAGAACCAGTGAAGAAGTTCACTTATCAAACAGTGGAGTGACTAGTGAAGGTTCAAATACTTGTTCTAATCGTTCTGATCAGAGTATGAATATTATAGATGAGGGGCCGGTGAATGAATCCCCTGATTTTGAACAATTTTTTCAAGAGAGTTACTATAAAGCATCAGCCTTGAGCGAACGTCATGAATTAACAGAAGGTATGGACAACAGTAGTCCCTGTGATGTAGATAAATCAGAGGAAGATGGTGACAATGATGACATGCTTGGAGGTGTTTTTGCTTTCTCCGAAGAAGGTATGATTGGGAATTATTGTGTGAAATTTTGTTTTATGGAAGAGAAGTTAATAAAAATTTAATTTGAGGGTCTATTTGGTTCTACTTTTATTTTTAGTATTTTTTATTTAAATTCAGTAAAAAAGTTTATTTGATTGAATTTTTGGTTTATGTTCTTATTAAAATCATAAAAAGATGTTTTGTGTTTATAAACGGTTATAACTATTATAATTTAACTGGTTTTTATAATTAATTTATACTTTGAAATGAAATTTCTTCAAAAACATATTTTTAAATATTATTAATTATTAAAATTATTAAACATATGTTTTAAATCACTATTAATTAACACAGAGAATTTTAAATTCTTTTTACTTGTAAGAGATTAAAATAAAATTAATTTTTTATTTAATTCGTAAAATTAATCTATCTCAAGCTTTAATTTAATATTTGGTTATTATCAATAATATAAGTGTAATTTTATTGATAGTATTAATTAAACATTTTTAATTAAAAATAAAAAATCAAAATTATGAGATAAAACTAAAAACATAAAAGAAAAATAAAGGTAGAACTGAATGATCCGTTAGTGAATTTATCCATGTAGACATGTAATAGGTTTAATGATGAGGCTTTTGTTTCTAATTTGTCAAACCAATGCACTTTATTCTTATATCATATTAAGAAAACTTATAGAAAAAGTGTAAGTCTTTTGTTTGAATTCTTGGTCGATTATTTAAGACGAGAATTTGTAGAAGATTGGAAAACTATCTCCAACTCTTAATAAAGGTTAGATTGTTTGTTGTTACTGCTAGGTGATTTATACTTACAGGGTCTATTGATTTCTAGATTTTAATTCTCTTGCAACCTATCGATCGTTTGCACTTTTTAGTTTCCATTTTGTTCTTGTAAATTTCGTAGTGAATTGTGCACCAAAAAGGTAGGCATATAGTCTGGTGATCATAAATACGAAACACGCGAAGCTATTGGTTAACTCACTCTTTGACCTTAGTACCTTTTGGCTTGCAGGTTGACGCCAACTGTCTTCCTATGACAAACTTGAGTGCTTCTATATGCTGTTTATGGTGCAAGCATTGTGAGTACTTCACGGGGGTTTAGATATTAATTGCCAATAGTTGAACGGTAATTGCCTCTCAACAATGGCTATGTTACTGACATATCAATACAGAAAGTGATAAAATCTTGGCAGATAATATCACTCTTAAGTGAGATGCCAGGCATCTCTTCTAACTCTCGTGTACATGTTGTAAATCGCTTTAACAGTACAAGTGATTACCTGGAAAGGTTCTTTCTATGCTGTGTAACATTATTTATTCTTCAAAGGAAAAAGGAAAATAGAATAAAAAAAAAGTGAAGATCTTGTTATTGTTTACTAGCATTTCCTTCAGGACTCCTGTGCTGAGGATGTTGATTGTTGATTGATAGGCTTAGGAATATATTTACAGCTTTTTGGATATCTCTGTTATAATGATGGTAAATGTTACAGATGAGTCTTTTTTGTTTCAAGATTTTCATGGAATATCTTGAAGAATTTTCATTTCCTCTGAACATTAGTGAGTGATAAATCAGATGCTTCACTCAGCCAAGTGTTGTATAGAACGTCAACTGGCAATCTCTGACGAGATGAGATGCATAGTGTTGACAGATATCGTTAACCTCTTCACTGCTGACATTTTCCAGTGACATGTGATTCTGATGTTTATTCTTCCTTCGAAAGTAAGTTTTCAAGGGAGGTGTCGTAACACATAGTCAGTAGTTTATCTGTTTAGTTTGTTTTTCTCTTCTTCTGTTTAAGTTGGGATCCAATTGATGATGTCATGTAGGTCCGATGGTCTAATTCCACTTTTTTTTTTTTGCATAGGATGCTGTTGTCTTTATCTGAATGGAATTACAGAATTTGGTAACTGGATGAAATAATTGTTGAAAATCATTTGTCATTTAACGGGAATTTTGTTTTTGGATACATGTCTGCAAATATATATGTGGACACCAATCGTATTCGCATTGCAATTGTAGGTACTTCACACGAGACATCATTTCAGGACGTAGTATTTATAACTTTGTATGTGCACGATGAAGTGCTTATCCTCGCGATAGCTATTTGTAGAATGTGACCACCTTTGTGTCGGGTGGATGATTTTTTTTTTCTTGGGAAGAAGACAAACAGAGAGTAAGTTAAAAACAATGGCCAACATGTTACAGAATGTGTGTGTTTTTCTGGTAGAGAGAGAGAGAGAGGATCTAGAGCAAAAGAGGACAAACTTTGATGTGGTTACCGATACGAACGTTGATTCAAGTCTGTATGTCATGCTTTGGATACCCAGACATCCCACTTCTTTGTATTCTTCTGGCGTGGAGTGGTACGTTTACATTAATGGCCAGAAATCTACTTCAAGGATTGGCCCGCCAACCCCCACATGTAATTGGATGCCATTCAAATCTGTATTACTATTACAAACAAAACAGTATGCAAATATTGACTCTAACCGATCTCAGTATGTTGCATTTCTAAACCTTACCACAAGTTGGTCACTAAGATAAAAACAAATTGAAAGGAAAATTTTGGTCTTATGTGACCAAGATGAATAGTCCGCCTGACTAATTTGATTAAATGATCATTCGATGCAAAAATCAAACTTGGGTCATAAGATGCAAGTCTTATTCAAGGAAGTAGGTAAGAAGAATAGCTAGGAGGTCAATCACAAAACGATTGATAAGTTAGCAGTTTGTTCTTTAGATTGAGCTAACCTGATATTCTTAAAAGACTCTCTTTCACATAAAGTCTTGAGTTGGAGTCATGCAAAAGGAGGAGAAATAATTTTTTTTTTCTGTTGATGATCCTCTGGTCTCTTAGGCTAAAAATTTTGATCGGATCAATTAAGGACGCCTCGCTTTTAGCGATAATGTGAGAGTTGAAGCTATTAAGGATCCCAAAAATTGCTAGAAACTTGATATTGAACAGGGTCAACGATCAATCAACAATTGACCAATTAATATATGACGATTTTTTGTGCACAGAAGTGTACAAACTATGTAAAATCTTGAGAGATATTGAGATTCTAAATTTACCCCTCTAATATTCTTGGAATAAAATCTTAGGAATTTAAGATTAGCTAGATTAATTTGAGATACCTCATATAATTTAGAAAAGAAAAAAGAAAAGTAGGACTTAGGAGTACTTAAATTCTTACAGTAAGGCCTTGGACAGAGCGTAAGTGGACATTCTCAATTACCATTGCACTTGGACACTATTTTATGTCCCCGGTCCTTACTAGAGGCTCAAAGTTGTGACACATGCACTTAGTTCATCATAACCCATCCCCCACACACTAACTTACGCAGTCTCAACATTTGACACCTGTCATCAGACAAAACATTTCAACCCAGAGTCTGAAAATATATGTTAAGTAGGCAAGTCGGGTGCGGTGCCCCGCCAGTTGTGCCTTTGTGATTGGATCGCTCTCATGAATGGATCGCCAATCAAAAGGTGAGCATCAGAAAGCCCCAAGGAGCCTTTTTCTAATCCTCTGAATGAGGATCGTGTTCATTGTAATACCGCAAAAGCAGGATAACGATTACGAGAGTAGGTAAAGCCAGCTAACAGTAGCTTTGTACCTTTGACAGCTACTCTTCATCTCTCTTTTTCGTTAACACCAACTTGGCCTCCTCTAATCTTAAAGAAAGAGATTGACATTGACCATTTCCAAATCAAATTATATCTAAACATTAATGTAACACTTTCACCTTTCAGGAGAGAACAAACTTTTTTTTTCCCCCGAAGGAGAATTACAACTAGATTAAGCTACTAGGTGGGGAAAGGAGACCCCTCTAGGAGGATTAGCACTACTAAAGTATGTTCAAATCTAATCAGTTTTCTTTTTCGCTGCGCATTAATCTAGACTATCCATATTCAATCACTTAATCTCTTGTTGATATGGCAACTCTGCTTCTGCTTCCTGGGATAATTTGGCATCAACTTACCAAAGTGTTGACTGGACTTGACTCACTTTTTCTAATAAGTGAGGACCATTCAGAACTAGAACAAAGTGGAGAAAATAATATAGTTGAAGAGAGAGCAATAATTGGTGAAAGAAAAATAATGGAAGTTGAATGGTACAAATAGCATCAAGCTTTTTTGGATCTTGTGAATTTCATTTTTAAATATATATTTTCTTTTCCAAATCAATCATAATGATGTGTTTGAGAGAGCAAATTCAGTGAAACACAATCCCAGAGGGAAAGTAAAGACCATAAAAAAAGGAACTTTCACATTCTATATTTATGTGCAGTACACTCCAAAGGCAAGAATCTTTAGGTACAATACCATATAAAAAAATACCTTTGCTTGGTATTATACTTCTTCAAAGAAACAACGAAATGAAGTGATTTCTCAAGATCTGCAGGTGACTAGAGAAGTTGAGAAACAAAGTAGAATGGATGGAGTGAGTCAGTTGCAGAGGCAGTTGGTTGACTACACGGCCTCACTGTTTCATGAGGTTAGTACACCATCTTATCCAGGACACACGGATATGAAGATACTTGGCCTTGTAATTGTTTCTATTCTAAGCAGCTTGTATCTATCTCTCTCATTTTCTTCATTGGAATGATCTATTGATGATGATGATGATGATGTGTTTTTTGAGTGTGGAAGGGATACTTGGATGATCAATTCAACCAACTTCAGCAGTTGCAAGATGAGAGCAACCCAGATTTTGTGGTTGAAGTGGTAACTCTTTTCTTTGAAGACTCTGAGAGGCTTCTTAATGAACTTGCCAAGGCTTTGTAAGGATTTCACTACTGCACATTAAGTTTGAGATTTTTTTTCAGTTTCTTTATATGTTTTTTTTACTATATATCCTCATAGAACTGGGATTATCATTTCCTTTATGCACAGAGATCAAGAAAGCGTAGATTTCAGAAAAATAGATTCCCATGTTCATCAGTTGAAGGGTAGCAGCTCAAGGTATTTTACTGGTTGTTAATCAAAAGAACTATACTTTTGTTATGAACTA
The DNA here is from genome assembly GCA_027123425.1 of Erythroxylum panamense. Taxonomy (NCBI): domain Eukaryota; kingdom Viridiplantae; phylum Streptophyta; class Magnoliopsida; order Malpighiales; family Erythroxylaceae; genus Erythroxylum; species Erythroxylum panamense. Next base: position 27,555,287 of record JAOTIZ010000003.1, on the reverse strand, counting down.
CAGAACCTGAATCCACCTTGATATTGTTTAGCTTAGCCAATGCTTGCTTTGTTAGGAAATGAAATATAGATAGATAAGACACTTTCTCTTTTTCTCGTCATCTTCGTTCTAGTAATCTTGAAACTTCTTAGCATGCACTGGACACTTATTGATACTGAAGAGTCCTTTGTTAACAGCATTGGAGCTCAAAGAGTTCAAAGAGCGTGCATTATCGTCCGCAAGTATTGTGATGAGCAGAATGCAGAATGGTAACTTTCTTCTCCACCACTGACACCAATTGCTTAGGCTTTGAACCAAAACAAGTTTTGTATCGATCTGAATAAAGAGTTTAACGTCCTGACCGCAAGTTGGTTTTGTTATAGGTGCCAAAAATGTCTGCAGCAAGTGAAACATGAGTACTCCTTAGTGAAAGCTAAGCTTGAAACTTTGTTCAAGGTCCCAAAAAACTGGATGGATCAGGAAGACGATATGAACTTCTTGATTATTGTTTTACAAGTGGCAGAATTCTTCTTCAATACTTGTGCTTTTTCAATTTAATTTAATCATTTCTATCTTGAATGGTTGCAGCTCGAGCAACAAGTGTTGGCTGCTGGAGGGTCAATTCCTTGGCCAATACAATAATGAGGATATTGGTAGATTACAACCAGAGAGCTAAATGGGACCTTTGATTCTCATCTCGCTAGTAGTTAAGCTTAAGAGGGTTGGAGCAATCTTTCAGCTTAATTTGCGCTATACAACTTGTATGAGCTATGATGAAATCTGTGAATAAGCCCTTCCACTTCCACTTCTACGTAATTATGAATTTGTTGAGGAAAACTAGTAAACAAGTTTCATTATTTAAGAGGTGTGATGTGAGATGCTATGCCAGTACAGCAATCTGACCGACAAATGAAATCCTACCACAAGCTAATTTTCACCAGCCTCCCAATGTTGTCGTTGGACCTGAAAAACGGAACCAGCTCAGGCGACTAGGGTAAGCATGGGTTGCTTTATAATATTTTATAAACCAACTCATTAATATACTAAATTAAACAAAATTTTAATTTAATTACTTCAAATAAATTTGGTCTAGTTTGGTGGGTTTAGTCTCAAATAATGAAGAATTTGTAAATAAATCTATAATCCCAAACGCATAACATTAGATACAATAATAGCCAAAATATAAGACAAGGTGAAGATTTAATATTCTTCCAATCTAAAATCTCCAACTTCTCATGCCTTGGTTCACAAACCTCTTGTACACTTCTAATTGTTGTGATTGTACATGCACATCATATTAGAAATGCATCCGTGCTTGAATATTATTATCACCTCTCGACTCTCATGTAATTCATAATAATCTTACTTTTGAAGATATTGAGTATGCTAATGATAAATCAGCATTACATAAAAGTTTCAAAAACTTTGCAAGACATTTTGTAACCATCCGATCCAATCCTCTAATGTGTTATTGGACACATAATTACGATTTTGGATGGCCAATTATCCATTGTGAAACAAGCACGTTGATCTTTAAGATACAACTTCATAACATGTTTTGCAACAATAAATCTAGAAGGAACAGAAAATTCAGGTCTCAATCCATCGCTTTCAACTATACAAAAAAGAGAAAAACAACTCACCAACTATCCTCATTTTTGCGAGATTTTTCAATGTCATAAATAATTGCGTATAATGTACAAGTTCTTTTCTTGAGAAATTAAAATGATATGATTTACAAATTATTCCTTCCATAAAACTCATAGTTTGCTGTCTTGTTTATATAGATAATTCTTATTTGCCCACTTTTGATCTTTAACCATTTTCTAAAATCCTTTTCAAGCTTGTTAGATATAGGAGGTACGTTTACCTTCAAAATGATGAATATCCTCAATTTCTAAATTATTTGTTGACATCTTCAATTGAGACCTAATTAGATAGAAATTAGTACGTACAAACTTCTAATTAGTTACTGCTAATAAACCTGGGCTATTATTTATTACTTTGTACATGTTCCTGAGGAAAAGAGTATAGTAATTAACACCATTAATAATCTAAGCAAAGATGGCGCCAAGGGCATCAATTAATACAAATGTACATGAAACTATGACTTTGGAAAAAGCCATAACATTACACAGTTATCGAAAGAAAATATGAATTCATATCACCCAAGATCCCAAATGCTTATATTAGTGGACGATTATTTTATTTCCTTAATGAATTGTACTAACAATTTTGCAAGGCATGTGCACACTTTGGTGGTCTTTTTACATGCATTAAGGACAATCATATGCATCTGCCAAATAACATTTTTTTATCATACTAAGTGCTAGTGGTTGGGAAGGAAACTGGGTAATGGAAATGAATAAAGAAGAAATTAGCAAGTTTGTTGGGGTGCTTCTTTCCAAGTACTCCTACATATAGTAATCACCATTGCGTACGTAATTTCTGCTTGATACAATGTATGGAAAGCATTTTTATAGGTCAAGCGTTATTCAAGAGCGGTGGGATGTCTCCTGGCCCAATTTATATATATATAAACTTTCCAACTTTCTTGTCTCCAAATTTTATTACAAGTTATCTATGCATGCGCTAATAATTAAATGTCTTTGCCTTGGTTGCTGTCAACATATTGGTTGGTTGTTGCCTCTGCCTTCTATTCTATATATATATGTAAGGGCCTGGTTAGAAAGATAATACCAATTTGTCAATAATGCCTTACACTGATCGTTGTATTGAATCCAAGACGAATACCTTTATTTTAACACATATTCCATCAGAGAAACATACATGAAACAGATTTAATAGAGTAGATTCCACCGATTCATGCATCGTATTATGTTATTGGAATGAACATGCATGTGGCGTTCAGGATGATCCAGCTATATTATATTCTTATACTAAATTAAGAGTTACATAATTGCATGTGCATATATATTAGGAGTTCCACACTGATGGCTGATGAAATAATTAAAGATGAACTTAATTGTGTCCCGGTTTCCGACGTTGCAGGTGCTAATTAGCAATCTTGGATGAACGTATTCAACATATCAATTTTCAAGCGAAGGGTCTTGTTTGTATATGAACCATATTCCACGTTTGTGAGGTTGAAAGGTAGTATTATAGTTAATCCGATCGAACTAAGATAATCTAGGTTCGCATCTCCATATTTTACTGGACACATGGTGAGGATTTAATCACGTTGTGCCCATTCAATGTTAAAATATATAGTAATGTATACAATGAATTTAAAATTCAACCGTAGTAACATATCATTTAATAAAAATGTTGACTTTTATGTTAATTAAGACAAATTAGTTGAGTACTTAAAAATAAATAAATTGTTGGACCAAGTGAAGTTTTAACCTATTAGTTTGATGATAATAAAATATATTATTATTAGTAAATTTATTTTTGTAAAATTAATAATTCTATTATAATAAAAGGAAGAAGTATGTAAAAGATTAAGTTCAATGGAAAGCCAAAATGAGATAATGATACAGTTGAATCAAGAAATCAAATGACGAACAACATGAATAAAATTAAGCACAAATGCACTTTAAGAGAGTTCTAAGGAAATCCAAGTCAAATGTACCAAGAATAAAAAGGAATGAAATATGTGGACTTCATCGCTTGGAGTCTCCCTCTTCTGGTAGAGTCGACGGAAGCAATCCCTAATTTGGTTGGTTTTAAAGAAGGTTGAAACTGCGATGAATTCTATTAACCCCTTTTGTCAAACGCATCATCATTTCATGCATCTTCCGTCTCTTGTTGTTGATCACATGACTTATACGTGAGAACGATATTTATTAATCCAATCAATTTACTTTATATAAAACTAACAGGTGGTGGTCACTGCGCAAACGCACAGTAGAAATTTGGAAAAGTATAATGCCCAGTTGTTCTTGGAAATTAAATAGTATGTATAAATAGGTTTTGTTATAAATAGTTAAGATGTGTAATTGAATATTGTTAAAGTTAAAATTTAGAAGGAAAAAATTAGAAATGTATGATGCAGGACAGAATTTTGTAAAGGGAAAAAGAAAAAGATATAACAAGTGAATATTTAAATTGAATTAATAAAAGTAGAAAGGAAAAATTGATAATTCAAACAGATAAAGTAAAATTCGTTATAATATTTTAATAAAGAATATCGTAACTGCAAAATTTGATATGAATTAAAGTAAATCAAAGAAAATTTAAAAAGAAAATTCTAACCAAGACAGAAAACAACCAACAGGTATGTAAATTAGAAAAAAATTACTGACTAAGCAAATAGAACGAGAACAAGAGATCAACAGTACAAGACAAAATACAGGAGAAACACAGCTCAACAATAATTATCAGTAAATAGCAAAAAAGACACTGAAACAACAGTAGGAATAATTTGTATATGTGTTAAGATTATAGTCACTGAGCATTAAGGATCAACAAGTAGCAACATGCAATAGGATTTCAGGCATCCAAGATATAATAAATTTTGTGGATTATCTTATCAATCAGTAATTCCTAGGTTGTAGAATGATATATCATCAATGCTTGGAATTTGATCAATGAAGTTTTCAATGATGATTGTGAAAGCTACATGTTTCATAGTTGCAATTTCTGGAAGAGTAGGCTTGATGTAGCACATAAAAAGTATGTCATGCAGATTTTGCAAGAGAACTAGAGATCTGTTTGCTAGACCCTTTCAGAAGAAGAATATCCTTTTGAATATGCATCTCAGGACCTACACGATCGGTGACTACGTCGACATCAAGGTTAATGGCACTGTTCAAAAGGGCATGCCTCACAAGTTCTACCATAGTCGTACTGATCATGTCTAGAACGTCACCAAGCAAACTGCCTGTGTCGAGATCAATAAACAAGTGATTTATTATTTGCTTGACCTGTTTTAGAGTTAGTAAAAATGTTAACATAAATTAAATTTTGGGTTTTCTATTATGAGTCTTGCACGTTTTATATATTTTTGAATGCTATGTGTTTGATCCACTATTTGTGTTGCAAGTTTTGGACTTTTTTTATCTGTGATAACCAATTTAATGTTTAAATAGTAATTCATACCTGTCAAATCAAAACAATATCATTTGCATAATTGATTATATACAAACAACAAAGCATAAACTACCTCACATGAATACCCATTCCTCTTTCACTTTTCAAGCTTACTTAAAGCTAGATGGCCACCAAATTAAACAAAATAAGGGGAACAAAGGGCACCATCTATATTGTCTTTATGTCACACATAAAAAATATAAGATCATTATTGTAGCGCCCCCTCATCGTAGGGTACATATCGGGACGCCCGAAGGTCGCTCTGACACGTATCCCTCGATAAAGGTTCACTACCAGAAGATTTCGCTAATAATCCGTATGGCATCGCATTAAAATAAACCACAATATATCAGAAATCAGTAAATTAACAATCCAAAATAATAATCTGGTACAGTCATCCAATGTCCGAATAGACAAGTCTATCAGTCTCCTAACAAAACCAAAAAGGAAACTGATACAAGCATCTATCCTAAGTCATCCTCAA
>JAOTIZ010000003.1:27503929-27527077 GCA_027123425.1 Erythroxylum panamense | reverse complement strand
TTAAAAATAATAAAATAATTTACATTATTATTTGAAAAATCTAGTTATATTTTCTAACATATGATTAAAATTATTAAGTATTATTGATCTAATAATTTTTCTTAATTAAAATAATTTCTATTAGGTTAATAAAATGAAAATACTATGTTGGAAAAGAGTTGTTTGGAGACTCAATGATAGTACTACACACGTGTAGTTAGTTTATGTTCTTGTAGCCAATTGGTAAGCTGCAATTTTATATTTGAAATTATTATTTTAATTAATAAATGCATTTTTATCTTTATCTGTTTTGTTAATTACATTTTATATTTTAATTATAAACATAAAATCTCTATAATAATTATTATGCAATTGAAATTATAATAAGACCATGATTATGAGATTCAATTTTTATCTGTGTATTATTCCTAAATTGTTCATAGTTGTAGTTTCATTAAAATAAAATATTGTTGAAATAACAAAATTAGCAAATATTATATTTCTTTCTTATGAAGAAAGTAATTGATTTCATAAATTAAAGTATGAAGATACTTAAATAAATGTGTGGGTGCTTATTAAAGAATAAATTCATTGAACTAATCTGATTATAAAGATCTTAAATGAAATATTGCTTATATGTCTGTCGATTTTCTCATTATGATAGTTTTATAAATGAGTCTTAAACTTGAGATTGCCAAGGTATCTCATTTATAATTAATATATTTTAATGATACTTATGACCTATTCTATTTAGGGTAGCTTACTCGGTAGTACTTAGATACATTATCAACCATATGGAGACAGTTAAGTAGGGTGATAAAGGATTAGTCATACTAAAGTAATTAGAAAAGATATTCCACTATTTTTGATTAGCCGTGATTTAAGGAATTCTCTGGTCAAAATGAATTAATATTTAAAAGTCAAAAAGGTTTTTAAATATTAATTATAAATCAATTACTCTCAGTAAAAACAAAAATGAGTGGATTCAGAAGAGTAGATATCATATCCATACTCTGTCCAATTGGAGCATTGGATGACGAAATGACAAAATTATATATCATAACTATACATAGACAAATTGAGTCAAACCACTTTCTTAATATTTAGGTAGTTATAATATTTAGGTAGTCATGACATGTTGTTAGACATCAATCTTAATTTATGATTATAAATTTTTTAATTGGAGAATTAAAGATAAGCTAAAAGGAGTTTTAATTTATTTAATTATAATTATAAATTACAATTATAATTTAAAATCATTACAAAAATATTAGAAACTTAATAGGCTACACATAAAGAACAATTTTAGAAAATAAATTTAAATTAAGTTAGACTTAATTGTGAAATTTGAAAAACTTCAATGATCAAATATGAAATATTTAATTTTTACTAAATGTAAATTTAATTATAATTAGAGTTTAACTTTAATTATAATTAGAATATTATTTTAATAAAAATAAAACCCTAATGCTTTTTCTATTTGCATAAGAGAGTTAGTATTCAGGCTTATTTTCTCTCAAAAGTTTATCGTCTTTCTCTCTGCTCTATAGATATCATCATGGACTGAATATTTAGATAGCTCGTGATTGACATATCGAAAAGGTTTTAGAAAAAAATTCAGCAAAACTTTTAAATTTGGTACGATTCCTTTATTTTATGATTCATGTTTTTCAAGTTATTTAATTATTAAGATTTGAATGGAAAACTTTTAAAAATTTTATTTTTTTCTTACGCCTATGATTAAATCACGGTTAATCTCCCATTATTGGCATTAGACCCTCCTTTAGTTGTTTAGCTTGAATCAACTGCTTGATTATTATTAAATTGATAAAAAAAATTATGGCTTAAAACCTTGTTTTGATGAATTAGGGTTTGTTTTAATTTATGCCAAAATAATTCAGCTCGACGGAGCCATAGGCTGAGCTTGGGTGGAACAACATTGTTTTATCAAAAATGATGTCGTTTGTAATTTTGTTTAAAAAAATAAGAATGGGTCGAGCCACTGGCAAGTTTTGGATTGGATGGGTGTCCCCCTATATCAAAATTAGGAATGCGTCCTTTGTGATTGAATGTTTTGGGAGTGCTTAAATTCGATGAATCAGGTTTTAGTTGTGGTCTAGAGAACAACATGATTATGTATGTCCCGCTAGTTCTAGATTGGATCTATTTTATATGTGCATTGGTTTTGGAATGGGATTGAATCTAGGTGTGTTCATTCTAGTTTAATGTCTGTGCTTCTTTTAATCAATGGCAGGAGATGCTTGGTAAGCTTCCACCAGTAGTGAACATGGTAGCTAATGATGGAGTTGGCCAGTGGTGATAATCACGATTGGCTAGGGCAATAGTCACCTAGAAGAAAAGGGCAAAGCATAAAGAAGCAGAAATAAGGAACTCATGACCAAACGGAGGTGAAGCAATGGCACTTGGAGGAGAAACAGTTGGAGGCAGTGACATGAAATAAAAGGAGGGTTGTAAAAAATAGAGAAAACCCTAGATTCAAAAAATGATGATTCAACGTCTATGAATAGACATTGTTGAGCTATACATACTTGTGTTGGCTGGGGTGTGCACAGTACATGTGGCTCACAACACGCACTAGACAGTCCTCGCATATTTTATTTTAATTATTATTTGTTTTAAGCCTTCTTTTATTTAAATGGATTTAATAAAGACTAAATTGGTCTAAATTCTTAATAAATTTAGAAAAGTGTTTTCTAAATCTTTGAAAACTGTTTTAAAAGGATTATATTTGTTACGAATATTTTGAATTTTAGTTTAAATTTTAAAGAGTAATTAAATTAAATTAGTTATCAAATCAATAATTAAAATCAAACAAAGGGTTTTGAAGTTCTTTTTCATAATTTGGTTAGATTAGAAATTATCAATATAATAAGATTATATTTTTCATAAGATCAAAAATTTTTGGAAATTTAAATATCTTAATTAAATATTAAGTACATGTTAAAAATGTGACTGTTGCCTTTAATTGAATAAAAATAGAATTTTATTTTTTGTAAGATTTGTTGAGCAAATTAAAGTGCTTTTAACTTGAAAATGTTTTATCTTAAATTAATAGATCCTACTTAACTAAATTTTTATGATTTGGATGAGCAAACTCATGCTCATATGAATTTAGAGGTACGATTAAAAATAATATATAAGATATATTTTGACAAAGATTTGTCACCTAACGGATTAATGAGTCATATATAATGTGATTGATATCTACCTAATTCAAATTGAGTTAGTTTGTTGAGTAGCTCAAGATTAACTTATTTTGAATAGGATCTTAGCCCATTAGGAAATTTTTTGATAATTTTTATTAAATAGTAAGGGGTATTATTTTGAATAAAATAGTGGGAGTAATCTAATATTTATTAAAAATTTACTTTATTTGAATTTATGGCTTAAACTAATACTTGCTCTTTTATATCTTTTGGTTGTTAGAAAAAGATAAGTACCAACATGTTGTTGAGGAGCATCATGGATACTAACAAGCTAACTAGACGCAATCTCTCATTATAGTTTCGCAACTTGAGAATTGTTTTTAGATAAAAAAAAGAAATTGTATGTTCTTGACATTACTATTCGACTAGAGCCTAGTTAGGATCCAGTTGATGAGGTTTGGTAGAAATGTTATTGTTATACTGAACACATTGAACAAGCTACATGTACGATGTTAGCTAGTATGTTTCTAGAGCTTCACATGCAACATGAGAATGCAAATGCTCCTACTATAATTATGCATATCATGGAGTTATTTAGCGTACAAAGGAAGGTAGAGAGATATCAAATCTCCAAAGCAGCATTTCAATGAAAGATTATAGAAGGATCTTTAATGAAGCTACATGTTTTGAAGATGAATGTTTATAATGAAAAATTAGATCAATTAGGTTTTGTCATAAACCATGAGTTAAGCATTGATAAGGTGTTATTGTCTCTTAGTTTGAGCTTTTCACAATTCTTTATGAACTTTCATATAAGGCAAAAGGATATGTCATTGTCCGAACTCTTGAGTATGCTCAAGTATGTAAAAAGGTGCCTTAAAAAAGAACCCAATTATGCTCTTATTGTGGATTCTTTTAAGAACAAGAAAAAAAGCTTTAAGAAGAATAATAACATAAGATTGAAGGCTTCTATTAGATTAGGAAAGCTAAAGGTGATGTCAAGAAAAAGACCAATAGCAAAGGGCACATGTTTTCACTATAGAGTTAATAAACATTAGAAGATGAATTGCATAGCTTATCTTGCTACCCTAAAGGATAAGAAACTTAAGGAAGCTACTTTTTCAAGTATATTAATAATTGAGATCAATCTTTCTACTTCTGCTCCACGTTCTTAGTTATTAAATACTGGATATGGTTTTTATATTTTAAATAACATGTAAATGCTAATAGGGAATAAATTGTTAAGAAAAGAAGAAGTGGACATAAAAGTTGGCAAAGGAGCAAGAGTATTTTCGTTATCTATCGGAACATACAGTATAGCTTTGCCTTCTACCCTTGAACTAAAACTAGATAATTATCATTATTTTATAGTTGTTATTAGAAGCATCATTTTCAATTCTCATTTAGATTTGGATGAATTGGTCTTTATTATTAAGAATAAAAGTTGTTGCTTTTATAAAGATGATATTTATTATAGATGTTAATTACTTATAAATGGTTTTGTACGCATTAGATCTTGAAATGTTAATCATTAACATAAATAGCAAGAAAAGAAAATTAAGTGATCAAAATCCATCTTATTTATGACATTGTAGGTTAGATCTTATTAATGAAATTGGAATCATAAAGTTATATAAAGAAGGATATTTGGATCCTTTTGATTATAAATTATATAAAAATTGTGAATCCTATTTGTTGTAAAAGATATCCAAATTACCCTTTAATGGAAAAGGAGAATGTGTTTGATGCTAGAATTTATACATTCAAATGTATGTGGCCCTATATCTGCTTGTGCTAAAGATGGATTCTTATATTTCATTACTTCCATAGATGATCATTCTAGATATGGTTATGTATACTTAATGAAACAGAAGTCTAAATTATTTGAAAAGTTTAAAGAATTTAGAATTGAGGTTGAGAAGCAAACTACAAAAAGTATTAAAAACACTAAGATCTAATCTAGGTGGTGAACACTTAGACCACATGTTTCTTAGTTCCTTAAAAGAGAATGAGATTCCCTTACAATGAACTCCTCTGATAACTCCACAACATAATGAAGCATCTAAGACAAGAAATTGTCTATTAGATATGGAACATTCCATGATGATTCATACGGTCTTTCCTATCTCGTTCTAGGGATATGTTCTTAAAACTGCTACTTACCTTCTATATCGAGTTCCATCCAAATCTTTTAACAAGACACTAAATGAGGTATGAACTAGTAGTAGTAATCTCAAATTTAAAGTGAGTTGCTACTAAAGAGAATCTTATAGATCTCTCACTAAGTCATTGTCTTATAAGACACATAATCAATATATAGATGGATATGGTATGAAATACATAGGTGATTTGTTTTAGTGCAAATGGGAGATTATTAGTTTATGTCTTTGTGGCCAATTCGTCGATTGCATTTTTATATATGACATTATTATTTTAATTAATAAAGGCAATATTTATCTTATTATATTTTTTTGATTACATTTGATGTTTTAATACTAAAAGATAAAATATCTAAAATAATTATTATGCAATTGAAATTATTATGAGATCATAATAATGATATTCAGTTTTTATTTATGTATTATTCTTAAATTATTTCTAGTTGTAGTTTCACCAACACGGAATATTGATAAAATGATAAAACTAGCACACAATATGTTTTTTCTTATGAAAAAAGTAATTGATCTCATAAATTAAAGTATAAAGATACTTAAATAAACATGTGGAAGCTTATTAGAGAATAAGTTCACCAAAATGACTCAATTATGAGGATCCTTAATGGAATTTTTTTAATGTGTTTTTAAATTCTTCATTATAATAGTTGTATAATTAATCCTTAGACTTGAGATATCTAATATAGGAATTACCATGTTTTGATGTTATTTATGACTCATTCTATTTAGTGTAGCTTAGTTGGTGGTACCTAGATATAGTGCGAGCCATATAGAGATAGTTGAGAAATTCAATAAAGGATTTGTCATTATAAAGTAATTAGAGAAAACATTTCATTGTTCTTGATTAACAGTGATTTAAGGAAATTCTCTAGTTATAGTGAATTGACATTTAAAAAGGTGTTTTCAAATATCAATTATAAATCAATTAGTAACTGATAAAAACAAATATGAATGCATTCAAAAGAGTAGACATTATGTTTGTACTCTATTTAATTGGAACATTAGATAAAGAAATGATTAAATTATACATCTTAACCATACATACATAGATTGAGTCAAACTACTTTGACATTCTTAATATTTGGGTAGTCACAACATGTTACTAGACGTCAATCTTGATATATGATTGTAAATTATTTAATTGAAGAATTAAAGATAAATTAAATAAACTATAATTTATCTAATTCCCATTATAAATTATAATATAATTTATAATCATTACAAATATATTAAGAATCTAATGAGTCACACATAAATGGCATTTTAATAGAGAAAATTTAATTTAAATTAAGTTGGACTTAATTATGAAGTTTGAGAAACTTCAAGGATTAAATATGAGATGTCTGACATTCAATTATTAAGATTTTAGTGAAAAATCGGTAAAAAAAATTATTACTCCTGTGATTTAATCACAGTTGGTTTCTCAACATATGTATAGCAAAATATTTTGGATTCATGATCATTTTGTTGCATTAGGGGCAAGTTTTGTTGTGGCCTAAATGGAAACCACTTTTAAAGGTATCATTGGTGGTAGTGGAAGAAGATTTTCAATGCTTGAACTCAAATGAACTCCTAAAGCTCCAAAAGTCGAAAAGTAACTATTACACCTTTAAGATTGCACCTCTAAAGAGTAATGGAAAGGAATCACACTAGTAGTTCTATTAATAGGCTTATACACAATAGTACTCAAGTCATCGATGTCAGATCCTAATGGACTCTTGGGACTAATACAAGCACAAACACTCGCCATTCTCTCATTGGTGGTGAAGTGATGGTGTCTTCCTCCTCGAGTGTGAAGGAAAATGGTTCACTTGGGTTAAGAGTTGGTTACATTAGTGGAGATACCATGACATGCCAGAGCGTTACCAATAAATATACTAGGGATGGCAATGGGCAGCCCATGGGCCTAGATTCAAGTATTTTCAATAGACAGCCCATAAGCCAGGCCCAAGCTCAGGTCGACTCGATACCCAACTATTATAATTAAAATGACATCATTTCATTTAGAAGAGTTGGGTTTCTGATAGGCTTAAGCCTAGGTTAATAAAAAATGTTATTTTGCACTTTTAATTTTTAAAAATTGATAGGGCTGGCCTAGTGCCATCCCTAAAATTTACTGATGAGAGACCAAAATTAACTTAATTTAAGATTATAGTTTTTATTTTAAATATTAGGATTTATATTTTAGTTAAATTTAAGATTATTATGATTAAGTAATAATGTTTAAATTAATATATATATATATATATTAATTTTAATTATATATTAAAATATAATCAAAATTTAAAAATTAAATTATTTTTAAAAGTTAATCCTACTACATATGTGACATATACATGAAAGTAAAAATATATAATAAAATACAATCAATTTATCATCTTATTATTATTTATAATAAAAATTTTAATGTAATAAGTAACTTATCGTGATATAAACGTAGTTATTAATACAACAACAACAACAACAATATCCTAGTTAAAGTCTTACTAAGATGTAGAATCTGTAGAAGTTCAAAAGTATGCAACCTTACCCTTGACTAGTAGAGAAGTTGTTTTTGATAGATCCATAGAAAAAAAGAAGAAAAGGACTAAAATAAGAATATTAAATTAAATTTTAAAATTATTATAAAATAGAAAATAAAATATAAATATGAATAAATAATAATAAAAGATACATGTCTGAACTACTTAAGCATTGTCTCTCTTAAGTTTCCATCAATATTGTCACGACTCGAAACAGGCACGTAACTGGCACGTGAGATCTGAGGTTTGAAACCCCATATCACATGTAAGCCTACCACTAGTGACAAAATAAATTCAAACCTCAAGAACAAAGGAAGCCCAGACAATACAATAACAATAATGCACGTCAGAAAGATTTTTTACAACTCATGAAATCTTGTCACTATGAACATTACAATATAAGATAATTGAAAATAAAGCAAGAACATACACAAACGTAGGTAGGCTGCGGCGGACACATCACAGGAGTCACTGATGCAAAGTCGGTGGTAGCTAACTTGAAAAAAATAAAATTGAGGGGAGTCAGACCTCGTTGAGTAAGCTCACATCATCCTATGATATCCAATGCTATGCGCACAGTTATGCATGAATATCAAAATACATACACATCTTGCTATACATCCAATCAGATCAACATCACAAATAAATTGTGAGGAAGAGTATTTGTAGGACCCTAATCTCTAAGGGTAAGCCCTCACAACTCTAAACCTCAAATGGTTGTAGGGATCTATACATCACCAATGGCCCAGCCATACTCTTATACTTATGTTGCCGTAAGGCTTCTTAATCCAAAGGGGCTACAGGAAGCCAAACATCACCAACAGACTAGCCCTTACTCAAAGCTTCCAAAGTTATAAGCATCACAAATAAGGATCTGATCGGAAGCCAAGCATCAACCAGGATCGAGCCATAACATATCTCAATATCATAAACAAAACAACCCTAATAGTTATAACCACTGTGTGTCTGGTCCTGTTGCATACCCATCAGGTGGCACGTCTTACAAATCCTTTCTTTCCCACAATCGAATATAGCAATATGTATTAAATTATTAAGCATACAATTTATTAAGTAAACATTTAGTTATTTAATGACCAATGCATATATGCAATACCCAACCCAACGTATCCACTTAGTTTATTCGATATAAAGGTTTATACAAAAGCGGGTACACATTACTGTATATATTCGTTCACAATATAAATATATACATATCGATCAATATATATATAGATACACATGCCTATAAATGTGGTTATGCATTTCTACATGTTGTCATATATACCAACATTGAACGATATTCATTTGCTGGTACAAATACGGTAACAGTAAGTCAGTATGAATTACTTGATAACCAAACTCATCTGTCCAAACATTACAATGGGGATCTCGCTCCTGCTATACCTAGTAAACCGAAAAAAAATATGTCAACCAGTGCTAATTAAGAGTTATTGGGCTCATATAACAATTTAGGTATCATCTGAATTGCCTAAGCAGCCCATTTAAGAAATTTGAAAATTTCTCCTATTCTCACCTAAACGTTCTGTGATTTTTAATTCATAAACCGTTGAAAATCTCACTATGGTTCTTTAAAGAAAAATAATCAATATAATTTTTAGAATGTTTAGAAAATTTTTTGCATAGAAGTGACCAAAATGATCACTAGAACAGTACCTTCGGTAACCAAAATGTTCCCTCCGGTTATTAGAAAATCTTTAGTCTCAGAATTCAATGATTTTTTATACCAAATGAAAGCTCTTGATGAGTAGAACAATTTTTTTCTAAAGCAATATTCTCAAATTCTCAACAAATTTGAACGAATTGAAGAAAAACAAGCTGAAATCCTAACCACTTTTGCCGTCAATCAGTGACAAGTCCATGAGTCTCTTGTTCTTGATGTTGAGATTAGTCGAATGGTGGTGGTGGTGACCAGCAAGAACTGCTAGTGACGGATCGATGATTAATATTTGTCATTATTTTTTCTCCTTAGTTTCTGTGATGATTTCAACATCGATGGGCACTGAAATGGGTATGATTGTGACGGGCTTGTCTAAGGAAGGGATTGGTATATAACACTAATTGGTTTGAGTCATTGGCGGTGAAGAATGGTTGAAGAGAGGGAATTTATGAATAGTAGCTTTTAAGGGGGTTAAAAAAATGAAAAAATAGGGAAAAGAAGAAGTTACCTCTTATATGTATAATATACGAGATGTTACATTCTCTCCCCCTTACAAAAAAATTCGTCCTCAAATTTTATAATAAGGTTTATTAAGGAAACAAGTATGGATACAATTCTCTCATCTCTCGCTCTATCTCCCAAGTAGCTGCTTCAATGCAACTATTCCTTCACATCACTTAACCATGGGAATTTGTTTTGAATGAAGTTGTCGCACTTGCAAATCTATGATAGCTACTGGATCCTCTTCGTAGGTTAAATTCTCGCTCACTTCTACGCTCTACAGTTGGATACATGGGAAGGGTCAGGAATGTACTTGCGAAGTATAGAAATATGGAATATTGGATGGAGTTGGGCCATATCCAGACGTAATGTCAACTGTTATGTCACATTTTCAACCCTCTTAGTGACCTCGTAAGGTCTAATATACCATGGAGAAAATTTTCTCTCTTTCTAAACTTCATCACACCCTTCAATGAGATACTTTAAGAAATACAAAATCTCACACTTTAAACTTTACTTCTTTATGCTTTGGATAAGCATAACTCTTCTGTCTACTGACAGTCATTTGTAGCCTCTGTTTGATCAATGGGGTCTTCTCTGACATGATATTGATTAATTTTGAGCCTTCTAACTGCCTCTTGGCTACCTGCTCCTAATATATCGGTGACCTACATTTTTGTCAACACAATGCCTCATATGGTGCCATCCTAATACTATTGTGGTAGCTATTATTTTAAGTGAACTTAATCAAAGGCAAGTGTCAATCCCAACTACAACCAAAATCTATCATAGACTTCCTCAACGTATCCTCTAAGGTCTGAATTGTCCTTTCATACTATCCATCAATCTGAGAATAAAATGTCATAATAAAATCCAATCTAATGCTTAACACCTCCTGTATTTTTTTTCCAGAACCAATATATGAACTGCGATCCTCGGTTCGAAAATATCGATACAGGTACTCTATGGAGGCACACTATCTTATTAATATAAAGTTGAGCGAGCTTGGACACTGAATAAGTAGTCTTTATAGGTATAAAATGTGCTGATTCGTTAATCTATCTATGATCACCCAGATTGAATCACATCGAGTTCTTGTATAAGGGAGGCCAACCACGAGGTCCATCGTGATCCTCTTAAATTTCCATTCAGGAATTTGCAACGGTTGTCACTTACATGAGGGCTTCTGATGCTCGGCTTTTACTTGTTGACACCTCAAGCATTTAGAAATATATTTAGTCACATCTTTCTTCATACCGTCCCACCAATATGTATCTCTAATATTATAGTACATTTTGGTGGAACTTGGATGCACATTGTATGCAGCATAGTGTGCTTCCTCTAGAATCTCCTATTTCAAGTTTTCTATATCTGAAACACGCAGTCTCCTATTCATTCTAAGGATGCCTTCTTTATCGATTTCAAATTCTACAAGTTGTCCTTCTTGAACATCATAAATAAATTGTTGAAATTTAGGATCCTGACCTTGGGCGATCTAATCCTGTCCAATAATACTGATCGCATCCTGATGCTGGCCAGTAATATTTCTACATCTAAAATTTGATACTGAGCACCTCGATCCATCAAATCATGTAACTCCTTGGTCAAAGCTCTCCTTTGTATTACAATATGCACCAAACTACCTGAAGATTTCCTACTTAAAGCATCTGGCACAACATTTACCTTCCCTAGATTATACTGGATCGTACAATTTAATCTTTTAGTAATTCTATCCACCTTCTTTGCCTCAGATTTAGATCTTTCTGCTAAAATATAATTTTTAGACTCTTGTGATCTATAAAAGTCTCACATGTTTCACCATACAGGTAATGTCGCTAAATCTTTAAGGCAAAAATTACTACTGTCATTTCTAAATCATGCATATGATGAATTTTTTTTCATGTTTCTTCAGTTGCCTAGAAGTATAAGCAATCATCTTACCATTCTGCATCAATACACATCCAAAGTCAACTATTAAAGCATCACAGTGTAATCGAAATCCTTCACCTTCTGTTGGTAAAGCTAATATTTGAGCTGAAATTAAACACATCGGACCAAATAAATTGGACTTTCTTTTGTGTCAATCGAGTCAACAAGACTGCTATCTTAGAAAATTTTTTAACAAATCTTCGATAGTAACCTGCTAACCTGAGAAAACTCTATACCTCTATCACGGTCTTTGGTTCTTCCCCAATTCATCACAACTTCTACCTTCTTTAGGTCTACTTATATTCTGCCTTAAGATATCACGTGTCCTAAGAATGCAACACTCTTAATCCAGAATTCACATTTTGAGAACTTGGCATATAGTTGATGTTCTCGAAGTGTCTACAATATTAATCTTAAGTGTTTGGAATGTTCCTTATATGTCCACAAATACACCAAAATGACATCAATAAAAGCAATCACAAACCTATCCAATAACAACTTGAATACTCTATTCATCATATCCATGAAAGCTGTTGGAGCATTTGTAAAGCCAAAAGACATTATTAAAAACACATAATGGCCGTATTGAGTCCTGAAGGCAGTTTTAGATACATCATCTCCTCTAATGCTTAGCTGATGGTATACTAATCTTAGATCAATCTTAGAAAAGAACTTAGCACTTTGAAGTTGGTCAAACAAATCATCAATTCAAGGTAGTGGATACTTGCTGCAAATAGTTACCTTATTTAATTGTCTATAATCAATACCCAATCAGAGAGAACCATCCTTTTTCTTCACAAACAGTACTGGTGCACTCCATAGCAAAGCACTAGGTCTAATAAAACCCTTATCTAATAGATCTTATAACTACTTATTTAATTCCTTTAATTCTGTAGGTGCCATTTTGTATGATGGTATATGTTAGAGAAATGCTCTAAAGGCAATCACCTTTAGCAATTATTGTACAAATCATTTTATGATTAATAAAGGCATTTTTATTATTTCGACGTTTCTACTTTTATGGATTTGATGTTGATCTTAAATTGATTTAATGAAGTCCTTGATATAAAACATAAAATGGAGGAAATCATGATGAGATCGTAATAATGAGATTCCTATCATGTGGAATTATGTTAATATCTAAACTTTCCCTAGTCATAGGATTAATGAGATGGGATATTATTAATCTGAATAGACTAGCACATGTTATACTCTTTAATTAAATCAAGCAGTAGATCTCATAAGCTATAGACATGAGTTGTTTAGAGTTAACATATGGATGCTTACTAAGGGTAGTAAGTACATTGGAATAACCTACTATGAGACAATCATATGCATATTCTATTCCAGTGTCAATGATAGTCTCATCATAGCAATGGTGCAAATATCCTTTGACTTGAGGTGCTCAAGGATATCTCAGATACGGATCATATGCTTTGACTCCATTCATCAGTGCCTTTCAAGGGTTACTCATAGGGTGGTGATTGGGTACAGCTTAAGGTATTCTAAGGTAATTGAGTAGCCTATAAAGTATTCACTACTCCTGATAGAAGGAGATGATACCCACGGTCTTTTATTGGAGTCATTACTCAGGATTCCTTGGCTAAAGAAGATATGTGTCATGAAGAGAGTTTTCAATGATACATAGAGTAATGAGATCATAAGGACAAAATCTAATAACACTTGAACTAGATGTGACGTAGTCAGTCTAGTGGGAGTTGACACTTTGACCATACTCCAAAATAAGTGGGGTATAGATGGTGAAAGGACGAATTGCATGGAAACATTATATATGGAAGGGTTCGTAGTCAAACCACTGACTTTCTAGTCAATTGGGGGTCATGACGTGTTGCTAGATACCACTCTTGACTCCCTTGAATTAAGTATTAATTCAAATGGCCAACATAACTGGGAACCTAATAGGTCAAATACATAGAAGATCCGAAGGATGAGTAAAATGGTCTTGAATAGTGATTCAAGATATGAAAGAGTGTTTCAAGATTGTATCATGATGTGATTGTGGCAGAAAATGTTGCATGGAATGGATTAGAAACAAGTATTGTTGGCTTCCATTAATGCATGTTATTCATGGTCATTAACTTTCCATAAATTCCATTAATGCATGATATTCATAACCATTAACTTCCCATAACTTTCCATTAGTGATGGGTGTTATGGAAGGCCAAATGGTGTAAAAAAATTGAGATGATTTTTGTGCATCTTATGTTAGACACAAGGTAAGAAAAAGAAAGAAAAAGAAAGGTTCTTTTTTCTTTTTCTTTCACACACACTTTCTCTCTAACTCTCTCAAGAGTTCTTATATTTGCTAGAATAAAGAAAGAATTCTAGCTATCTCCTAGTGAGGTTTCATCCTTCTATCTTCGTGTCGAAATTTAGTAGAGATGGTCTACATTGATTATTGTGGTTTACAACAACCCAACGCGGAGAAGATTAAAGAACGAAGAAGATCGTCAGAAAGGTATGTAAGCATCTTACATTTCATGTTTTTGTTTTTCCATATCTATATGCATGAGTAGATCTAGTTTTTGAGGTTTTGTTTATCTCATCTATGTATATTTGATATATATTATGTAGGAGATGCATGATCGAAACCTAACAGTGGTATTAGAGCCATCTTACGCCTTACTAGATGTAGAATACATGACATGTGAAACTTGTTTTCATGGTTGTGACAGCTTAGAGTCCTGTAATGTTTTGTTTGAAGTTAATTATAGAAAAATGGTTTTCATGATTTTCTTTCACCAATCTATTCATAAAATGTAAGTTAATGATTTAGTGTGATTGAAAATATTTTTAATGTGTTTAAAATATTTAATTTATAATTTACAAGAATATGCATGAAATCTGTCTTTTTGCTGGGCATGTAATGTCTATTGGCTAAACTGATGAGGTTACATATGATTTTCGTGGAATTTGTTTCTGGAAAAATTATGTGAACATATTTGGGATGTGTTTATGCCTTTGTAATTTTTGTATAATTATTAAAAATGTTTTAATAATTTTATCAAACAATTTTCCAGATCCGGACAGTTTTCCAGAAATTGTAGGATCTGTATTATTTGATGTTTTTGTATGTTTATATTTTGGTTCCAGAACCTTAAAAATATTTTTTATGTAATAAAATGTGTTAATTTGATTATTGATGCATACCTAAATGATTTTTCTCAAAATTTGATGTCCAGAAAAGTTTAAAAATCATATATATCATTTTTGACATCTTATCGATATTTCGATGATCATGATAATTTTTAGGTGATTCATAAATTATTTTGATCATCATGAAATGACCTAGAGATTATTGGAATGATGATTTGATTTTATGAAAATTTTGAAAAATTATAGAAATTAATTTTGAATTAATTTTAGTAGAGCAATTGATTTTCTAGTAAGACTAGAAAAATTGGCATGTAAAACAAAATTGAAATTGTTTAATTTTGGATATCAAATAATTATTTTAAGGTAAATTAATGATGAATTAATCTCTGGATTTAGGAATTCAGTTTAATTATATTAATATTAATTCCAATTGAAATAGCATACAATAGTAATTTTAGCCAAGTTAGTAAAAGGAAGATAGTAAATCTAAGTGTTGGATTGAGTTTAGATCCAAGCATTAGATTGGGCTTTCAAGTTAGGATCCATAACTTCCTTGACTAGCTCAGGAACTTAAGAATAGTTTTCAAGTCCTAGAAGTTTGGTTATGTCTTAGAAGAGCCACTTCCTGATCCCCTGTTACTGATGCTTCTAATGATGATTAAAGGGTATATAGGATGCATATCGATGATAGCGAGATGGCTAGTTGTATTATGTTAGCCACTATATCACCAGAGCTACAAAAGCAGCATAAGGTTATGGATGCTCATACCATAGTTTATCATCTTAGGCAGTTCTTTGATGAGCAACCAAGGTCCAAAAGGTTTGAGACTTCGTGATTGCTCTTGCACTTCAAGATGATTAAGAGGACATCTTTAGTGCAGTATGCACTGAAGATGAATGCCTACATCGATCGATTAGCTTCCTTGGGTTTTCTTTTAGATCATAAATCAATTATTGACTTAATTCTGATGGGTAACGGATAGTTACTCACAATTTATGATAACCTAATGTGGAGAAGATTAAAGAATGAAGGAGATTGTCAGACAAATATGTAAACATCTTACATTTCATGTTTTTGTTTCTCTATATCTATATGCATAAGTAGATCTAGTTTTTAAGGTTCTATTTTATTTTTGATGCTTATATTTGATATATATTATATATGAGATGTATGATTGGAACCTAACAATTTAGAAATCGAAGTTGTACCAGGTACTACATCAATGCAAAATTTAATTTCTCACTCTGAGGGTACCTTTAGTAACTCCTCAAGAAACACATCTAGAAACTTCCGAGCTACTGGAATGCTTTGGAGATTGAAGCCCTTTACAACTAAATCCCTGACTGAGGCGAGAAATCCTTGGCACCCTTATTTGACAATCTTATTGGCCAATATTAATGAAACTATGTTGGAAGGTGTAGTTTTTATATCTCCCTTAAAGATAAAACTCTACATCCCCTGGAATCTTAAACATCACTTCCTTCTCTCTACAATCTAAGGTAGCATAACGATAGGATAACTAGTCCATTCCTAATATTATGTCAAAATCCATAACTGGCAATACCATAACATTCACTATCAATCTCCTACCATTAATCTTCGTAGGAAATGATTAGTAGATCAAATTTACCTCTATAGCATCAATCAGAGGTGTAGATACTTACAGAGACCCATCCATCCTATCCGATGCTATTTCTAACCTCATAGCAAAGTTGGCGATATAAAAGAATGAGTCGTTGCTGAATCCATCAAAATTATAGCTTCTGATCCATAGACGAGAATGATACCTGATATCACTGCATTGGAAGCATGTGTATCTTGAAGGTTGAGAGAGAACACCCTAGCCTGACCACTACCTACCTGCTAAAAGCTATAGGATTGTCTCATATTACAACCTCCAGATCTACCTCCCAACTATCTCCCTCCAAATCCTCGCCCCTCTAACCACCAAATTGTGATTCCCCTTGGGACTGTTAAAATGGAGGTTGCATCACACTAGAAGAGGACTGCTAATATCCCATCACAGGGCAATCTCTGATTAAATGCCCATACTGGCCACATCTGTAGCAAGCTCTTAGTAGTAGGCTGTAGCGGACACTTCACAGAAGTCAATGCTGTGAAGTTGGTGGTAGTTGAACTGAAAAAAATAAAGTTGAGGGAGTCATATCTCGCTAAGTAAGCTCACACCGTCCTACGATACCCAATGCTATGCACACAGTCATGCATGAATATTAAAATACATACACATCATGCTATACATCCAATCACATCAACAACACAAATAAATTGTGGGGAAGAATATCTAGAGGACCTTAATCTCCAAGGTTAAGCCCTCATTACTCTAAACCTCAAATGACTGTAGGGAGCTATGCATCACCAATGGCCTAGCCATGCTCCCATACTAATGTAACCGTAAGGCTCTCTTAATCCAAAGGGGCTGTGGGGAGCTAAGCATCACTAACAAACCAACTCTTGCACAAAGCATTTAAAATCATAAGCATCACAAATAGGGGTCTGATCGGGATCCAAGCATCAACCAGGATTAGGCCATAACATATCTCAATTTCATAAACAAAACACTCTTCATAGTCATAACCAGTGCGCAACTAGTCTTGATGCATACCCATCAAGTGGCACGTCCTACAGATCTTTTCTTTCCCACGATCAGACACAACAATATATATCAAATTATTAAGTATGCAATTTACCAAGTAAACATTCAGTTATATAAATATATTCACGCATTATTTTATAAATATATTTACCAAGCATAGATCAATACATGTATGCAATACCTAACCCAACGTATCCACTTAGTTAATATGATATAAAGACTTATACTAAAATGGGTACACATTATTGTATATATGCATTCGCAATATAAATATATAAGTATCGATATATATATAGTGGTTATGCATTTCTAAATGTTGTCATCTATACCAGCCTTAAACAATATTCATTTATTGGCACAACTACGATAACAACAAGTTGGTATGAATATATATATATATTCACGCATTCGCAATATCAATATATAAGTATCGATATATATATAGTGGTTGTGCATTTCTAAATGTTGTCATCTATACCAGCCTTAAACAATATTCATTTATTGGTACAACTACGATAACAACAAGTTGGTATGAATTACTTGGTAACCGAACTCGTATGTCTGAACCTTCCGATGGGGTCCCGCTCTTGCTATGCCTAAAACTCGTATGTCTAAAACTCTCACCTCTTTTTTCGTCAATCGGCAGCAATCCAGGCTACAATTGGCAACGAGACCATGAGGCTTTTGTTCTTGACGTCAAGATGAGTCAAATGGTGGTGGTGGTGACCAGTATCAACTACCAGAAGTGACGGATCAATGATTACTATTTTTCATCAATTTTTCTCCTTGATTTTTACAACGATGGGGTTTAAATAGGTATGGTTGTGACGGGCTCATCGAAAGGAAGAGATTGATATATAACACTAATTAGTTTAAGTTACCAGCGGTGAAGAATGGATAAAGAGAGGGAATTCGTGAATAGTAGCTTTTGAGGGGGTTAAAATAAAAATATGATACAATGGGAAAAAAGAAGAAGTTGTCTCTTATATATATAGCATACAGGATGTTACAAATACTAGCCAGCCTTAATTTATCTTTTTTTATTATATTTATGACCTTATCTCTTCTAATAAGGTTGCATATCTAACGGAGCATACTCATCTCTTTCACCATTAACTTATGCCTATGCATCTATTTGATAGATCAATACTCCACCCCATTGAGAATAGTCGATCTAATCACTAAAAGATAAATTTTGCCTTACATATTAAATGGTTTTTTATATGATAAGTTAATAAAATAGTATAAATTTTTATATTTTATTTTATTATCAATAAAAAATTAATTAATAATTCTTATTTACAAATTATAAATAAAATAAATTTATTATCTTATTTATTGGTAATAAAACATAATAAATACAATTTTAATGAATGACTTAGTTTTACGATCATATTAAATGAATACGTATATTTCTAATTAATAATAAATAATTAATACTACACATTATATACTATTATATTTTAAATATAATTGCTTATATGTAATGTGGTAAAATAATAAATCAACAAAATTGTTAAATTAATAGATTTGACCATAGACCATATTTGTAATTTTACTAATTACCAATCACTTTTTTGACGTGGTTATTCATGTAGAGAAAGTTCATTATTTTTGTGCTCCGTTAATATTTCTAACAAAAAAGTTTAGTTAAGGTAAATGGGGAAATTTTTGTATATATATAAGAATTTCTCAAGAAATATTTAAATCTTAAGCAAGGGTTCATAAATATGCAAATGGTTTTTCTTAACAAATATAATTTTGGTATTGAATGTACTTATGTAGTTAGTCCATTCTCAAATTTATTATTTGAACTCTTTTGAGTTCTTAACATGCTTTTAAGCTTTTCCCTTTTCTTAGTAAATTTAGACAATGAATCTAATAGCATTGATCTCTTTTTTCTATATTTCATCATCATAATTTAATACCCAAGTTACGATTGTTAATAACTTGCCACATCCTTAAATGCTTTGATGCTAAGCAATTCAGATTTCATCTTTTCTCTTTAATTCATGCATGCATCAACATGCTTTTAAGCCATGCCTCTCATTTGGAAGATAGTTTTTTTCTATTTTATATACATAATGTCAAGGCTCTCAATTAGTTCATCATTCGACAATTCAACATCACTATTACTATCACAAGACTTAGAGCTCGAGAGCACATTCTCATTATCTTTAGCTATAAAAGCTCATATAAGTTGCTTCTCCTTCTAAATGTCTACTTTCGAAATTAATCGTGTTATCCTAAGTGAAAGTTTTATATGCCTTCTTTTTTTTTTTTTAAGCACATTCTCATATTTGTCATTGTACTTGAGGAGAGGAAATTGAGGCTTCATATTTCTAAATTTCATGCACTCAAAATAAATGTGTTCTTTGATTTGCATTTTGAATGAACCTTACCACCCTTTGATGTCCTTTCTTTTAAAGATGTTCTTTTTGGTCAAAAACTTCTTGAGTTTTCTAATGACAAGGCCAATGACTTTTTCATCAATTTCACTAGTTTATGTCTCTTCTTCATCATTTGATTCCTCTTTTAAGGCCTGCGAAGCTAAGTCCCCCTTTCTTAAAGCTATTGTCTCTTTCTGTTGAGTCTCTCTGAGTCTCATTTTATATATGAGTAGCAGTCCGACTAGTTCTTCTAATGGTAGCATTTTTTAGGTCTTTTGCTTCTTATATTGTTATCACCTTAGCTACCCAACAATTTGGAAGATATATAAGCAATTTCCACACCATCTAATATTAGCATATATGTTGCCTAAACTTTTGAGAGAAGCGATAATGTCAATAAATTTAATGTATATGCTAGATATGCTTTATCATACTTTATTTGAAATAATTCGTATATATATACTATCATACTTTGAAAATATGTCAAATTTTATGAATAGTTTAGGAACTTTTCTGTTATCTAAAATATCAGTAGAAATGAATGGATCACTTAAGACAAATTTTCTCAAATCAATCAAACAAGAAATTGCATTTAATTTAAAACAAATGAATGTAGATTTCACTATTGAGTTCCTCATCATCAAGCGGTAATGACCAAAGAAATGGGAGGAGCTAAACAGAGGATGGGTCTCAAATGCCAAACAATTACATTTACTTTTTTTTTTGTCTACGTCAACAGCGCCAAGAGGGGACAGGATCACCGTACCCCACCTGTTTCTGCAAGTGAAGACGTGTGGTTTGGGCTTCTTTTAAAACACATTATTAGCAGCAAAATGGTGTTAAAATCAGCAAGCAAGCTATAGTTTGATTACAGTTTACAGATGTCTAAATAATTTGCCTTTTGTCCAAGACTGAGCTAAACAAAGTTATGCAGTTAGGGTTATAACCTTAGTAGAAGTAAGGTTACAACATATCAAAAGCATAAGACAAAGTTACCGGAATTAATTTTTTGGTTCACTAAACACTAGAACATAGGAGGCTTTGTAGTTCTTATTGGTGTTTTTCATAACCTGTTAAGTCTTACTGTAACTTATCCCAAAAATAACGATGAAAATTTAGTATAAGATTTGATAATGACATCTGTACTTAAGATTTGTATTTATAAAAGTCATGCTTGCTTTTGCTTTTTCTATTTGGTTTCCTTTTTTTTTAATCGTCTGCTCTAAGAAGTAGGGCCAAGTAATAACGATGAAAAAGTGATATTCCAACCACAAATAAACTTTACTATTTTCCTTTATTTATTTTTAAACAGCACAAGCAAATCCTAGAATAAACAAGAAAACATGGATCATAGTGTTAATTATCGACTGCGTGAAAAACGAAGAATGAGTTTTCAGTTCCTTTCTTCGAACTGGTGGGCTTCAGATATCAAACGTTTATCACGTAAAAGTAAAAGCGATAAGATTCAAGGACAATACTTCGTCATCCTTCTCTTTTAATACCTGGAAACTGGTCTTTGAGCTTACAAGGTTCTTTCAGTGTATCAGGATGTCATTTACATTAATGTGTGACAGCATGAATGACGCGGCAAAAAATGGAAATATCGACGACTTGTATGCATTAATCAGGGAAGATGTGAAACTTCTGGACCTGATAGATGAGAAGCCGTTTGTTCGCACTCCTCTGCACGTAGCTGCTTGTGACTAAACTTATTTGTGAAATTCGTAACAGCCAGTGGACAGATTTTAAGGCTGTTTTAAATGAAAAGTTGAAGGGACAAACGTTATCTATTTTTAATGTACGTGTCATTTTTATGCTCTTCCAAGTGCATAAATACAATTTCTTGGGTATAAATATATATTCACATGTGTTTGTATCACCCCACAGGATAGAGCAGAGATTAACGAGAGCTGCCGAAGACGGAGATACTGATGCACTACATTCAATTATCTGGTATGTCCCATACATTTTAGAGCGCATAGATCGGGTACCATTCTTTGATAGCCCTTTGCACATAGCAGCAACGAGAGGCCATGCCCAGTTTGCAATGGAGATTATGTGGCTGAAGCCATCACTTGCCAGGAAGCTGAATAGAGAAGGTTATAGTCCACTGCACCTGGCCCTGCAATATAACCGAACCCAAACAGTACATAGGTTTATCGACGTAGATAGCAACCTTGTTAGCATAGGAGGAAGAAACGGTCTGACCCCTATACACCACACAGCAAAACATGGAATGGTAGATCTTCTAGCTGAATTTTTAGTGGCTTGTCCAAGATCTGTTGAAGACCTTACTGTTCATAAAGAAACAGCCCTTCATATTACAGCGAAAAATGACAGGTTGGAGGCTGTAGAAGTTCTTATTGGATGGCTTGAGCATGCTGGACGGAATAACATCTTGGACTGGACTGACGATGAAGGAAATACATTATTGCACATCGCAAGTCAAAGGAATCAGCTAAAGGTAATTTGTTGTTTGGCCCAGGAGAAGTTATAAAATTTTCTGATGCTTAATATATGGTTTACAATTAACTAGAACGGCACAAGTCATCATTTGGATCGGTTTTCTCTTCCCGGTTGATTCCTGTTGATAAATTGAAAAGTTTTGACTTTGCCGTCTAACATTATTGCACATCGCAAGTCAAAGGAATCAGCTAAAGGTAATTTGTTGTTTGGCCCAGGAGAAGTTATAAAATTGTCTTATGCTTATGACAAAGACAAAAAAAAAATTTCTCTTAAACCTTTCTCAGTTTTTTTTTATTTTCTCTTGTCGTTTACAACAGAAAATAAACCTATTTATAAGCTACTTTTGACTCTTAAACTTCATACAACATTTAAAACCAGGAAAACTAAACAACTCAAAAACAGAACATTAAATATCACCATAAATTCTGACCCTTGATTATTGAAACCACCGTAACTTTTCAAATGTCTTCTGACCCTTGAACTTCACATTTAAGTTTATTCAACAAAACTCTCCCGTAAACTGAAATATTTCAACCATCCTTCATGCCGAGCAACTTCTTACAATTTTCAAGAAGTACCATCGGTAGCGGTTTCGTGAAGATATCAGCAA
>JAOTIZ010000003.1:27482435-27503829 GCA_027123425.1 Erythroxylum panamense | reverse complement strand
TAAAACCAACATTTGCAAAAACAGAAAAAGCAACAATTAATTCTTCTGCAGATCTGATTCTCCATGCAAATCCTATTGTCAGTTGATGTTCTTCAGCTTCATGCATTTGATTAGCACTAAACTTGATTTTGCTAATTAAATTTCTTGAACTTTGCTTCAGCCTTCTGCTGGTT
The DNA here is from genome assembly GCA_027123425.1 of Erythroxylum panamense. NCBI lineage: Eukaryota > Viridiplantae > Streptophyta > Magnoliopsida > Malpighiales > Erythroxylaceae > Erythroxylum > Erythroxylum panamense. The sequence continues at coordinate 27,503,656 of JAOTIZ010000003.1, read as the reverse complement.
ACTTCCTTCTGCGATTCTGGTTACTTCCTTCTGCAAGTAACTGACAAGTAACTGAACTTAATTCTCAATCTTGTTGTGCATCCGATCATTTGTTTCTTTCATTTTCCATTCTCCTTTGCCTTGTGCTTCATCCATCTGATTTGTATCTTCATTACTTTGATCCATACATTGTTGAATTATGCTTAGGATCATCATCTTCAATTTCCACTTGCACTTGAACTTATTTGGTTTTCCCTTCAGCTTTCTTTTCTTCACTTTCACTGTCATTGATGGCTCCTCCACCATTTTCATTGTAGCAGGTTGCATAAAACAACACAATTCAACAAAGATAAGCAAAGGTGACATTTTTATTAGGTATCTGATCATAACTACAATGTTTATTAGGAGGATATATGTAATATTCTTATATTTAATACTAAGTTCCGTTTATATTCATCAATATCTGTTATGTTTTCCTTAGTTCTTTGCTTTTAGCATACAATTAGTCCTCTACATGATAGACATCACATCCACTTTTCAAACTATTGACAAATATAAAAGCTTGAAGTGGAAAACAGTACTTCACATTGCAAAGAGAAGCAAAATGAGTGTCCATCGAAGTTGCTGTTAGTCTACTTGTCTATAATTATAAATACCTTTGTCATTTGGATTAAGTCTCAATGCAGCCCATGCCTTCCGGTCATAGAATGCCGTCGAATGTGTTTCTGTCCAGGAGTATGCTCTTGGATCGGGGAGATACTGATTGCTAATCAAGTAACCAATAGTTTAAACTTCTCCATAAATGTAATCAGGGTCTGTTGTAACTTCTATCTTGATTACTATATCATCAATACTGGTTTTTTTTTTTCTGTTGAGAAGCTGTTCCTCTACTTAGATTCATATCCCTTGTAAGTTGTAACTGTAGCAGCCTTGTAATCGCATGCTAGGTCTCTAGGCCCTCCAATGAAATGTCTTTATTTAACTTTCAAAAAAAAAAAAGAGACCCAATTGTTTTGGTTGTTTATGCGCTCAGCAGAACAAATAAATGCTGCTATTGAGATTGATGAGGACCCAAGTTTGTTAATGTCTTAGGACCATTTGATATCAATAAGATTCTCCCGCTTTTGAATGAGGAGATTAATAATTTCAATGAGGAGATTAATAAAGTCAAATTGTTAATGATGTAAGATTACTTTAAGACCGTAAAAGCAAGTCTTAAAATAAAATAAACAAGAAAACATTGATCATAGCGTAAATTGTCTACCAACAGCTAGCATGGAAATCGAAGGATGAGGAGTTTTCTATTCCTTTCTTGAAACTGGAGCTTCAGATCTAACGTTTGTCACGTAAAAAGTGGAAGTGTTAAGCTTCAAAGACACTGCTTCATCATCCTTTTCTTCTCCTACCTGGAAGCAGTTCTTTCAGCTCATAAGGTTCTTTCAGTGTATCAGGATGTCATTTACATTAATGTGTGACAGCATGAATGACGCGGCAAAAAAAGGAAATATCGATGACTTATATTCATTACTCAGGAAAGATGTGAAACTTCTGGACCTGATAGATGAGAAGCCGTTTGTTCGCACTCCTCTGCACGTAGCTGCTTGTGCAGGCCAGATCCAATTCGCGAAGGAAATTATGAGGCTGAAACCATCATTTGGCAAAAAACTAGATGAAGATGGATTTAGCCCCATACATGTTGCTTTGCGGGAAGGACACTCTCAATTGGCCCTTCAACTCTTGGAGGGAGAAAGGGACCTGGTTCGGGTTAAGGGGAGGGAGGGCATCACTCCTTTGCACTATGCAGCCAAAGTAGGAGATGTTGACCTCTTGTTCTCGTTTCTCTCTGCCTGTACAAAGTCAATAGAAGACGTGACAATCCAAAACGAGACTGCTCTTCATATTTCCTTGAAGAATGGTATGTTCAAAGCTTTCGAGGTCCTTTTGAGATGGCTTAAAGAAGGACGTGAAGAAGAAGCTCGTTACAGGGAGAGACTGATATTGAACTGGAAAGATGAACAAGGAAACACTGTGTTGCATATAGCAGCATTCAAATATCAGTCTCAGGTTAGTATGTAAAGTCCGAATAACTCCTTAGCTAGCAATTCATTTCGTTCTTGATTTTACTTTTACAATTTAATTACTTCTTTCCTCCTTTTTTCAGGCCTTGAGATTGTTGCTAGACTGTAGAGTTGATAGGAGTTTGAAAAATGCTGAAGGTCAGACAGCTTGGGACATAATAAATAGCCAAGGCAACTTTGAAGATGCGGAAGTTATAGAAAAGTTAACAATTGCCAAGCCTTCTTCATTTCCTCCAATTGATGAATGTGGACATTACTTGAGGTGGGCGATTTATTTTATGATAAAGCTCTGAGAACGCTTAACATTTTTGTTGCCACTGTACTTTACTGACAAGTGCAATTGCAATTATTATTTCAAAACATCATTACATATTGCTTTGCAGACATGGTCAGTGGTTGAAAAATGCCGCGGAAGAGGGAGATGTCAATGCGTTATACGCAATAACTCGAGAAGATCCAAATCTTCTGGAACAAATTGATCAAGTGGCTTTAGTCGATACTCCTTTACACATTGCTTCCTCCGCAGGTCATTCCCAGTTTGCCTTGGAGATTATGAGACTGAAGCCATCATTTGCCAGGAAACTGAACCCCGACGGATTATGCCCCATACATCTGGCATTACAAAGGAGCCATTTTCAACTGGTACCCATGCTCATAGCTTTGGACTCCGACCTGGTCCGCCTCAGAGGAAGGGAAGGCAAAACTCCTCTGCACTATGTTGTCCAAATAGGAGACCTTCAACTTTTGGCAATATTTTTGGCATTTTGCCCCAAATCTATGGAAGATAAGACCTTCCAAGACGAAACAGTTCTGCATATAGCTGTCAAAAACAATAATGTTGGAGCTTTCAAATTCCTCATTGACAGGCTTCACTGGGAATGCAATAAAGAGGCAGGTTATATAGAGAAAAATATCCTCGAATGGCAGGACAAGCAAGGCAACACTGTGTTACATATTGCAGCATCCAGAAATCAAGTCGAGGTAAGGTCAAATGTTCTTGTCTCTTAATAGCAATTTGCAACTTTAATTTGGAGTAATTTTAGGTTTGGATCCAGCTATTTTGGGGATAAGATCCTCTGTCTAATATTACTCTATCTTATTCTGTTTCATAAAATCTCAGCCATTTATTTTGCGAGACCTATGCGGGATCCACGCGGAACCTACATAGGACCCATATAAATAAATAGCTGAAATTCATTAGACACAATAAGACACCATAATATTAGACAGGGGATCTGAACTCGCTACTTTGGGCTTAAGCCCAAGCTCCATCTAACCTATTACTAAACTCTCACGCATTTTAAAGAATGAATGAATACCAGCGTTAGACCTATATAAGGGAAATAACACTGGTTATAGGGATAAACAACAACATCAGTCAGCTCTACCATAAGGACCAACTAAAACTGCTAATATTTGGGAATCTAGCCTCGGGATCTCCTTTCTTTTTTTGTTTGAAGTCCCTCACTGACTTAAGCTTGACCCTAGATGTTTTCCTGTTCTCTCTAGTTCTTCACATAGAACAGCTTCTAGCTTAAAATTTTTCTTCTCTGTACTGTCTCCTAGTAGAACAGTTTGAACCTATTTGTAGAGCTCAGTTTGTACATTCTGAGTAGCAATACAGTTCTAAGTTAGTCACAAGAAGAAAAAAAAAAAGAAATAGTTTCACTTACTAATTATTAATTGTTTAATGTTACTCTCTACATAACTTTCTTGTATCGTGCAGCTTGTTAGATTGTTACTAGATTGCAAAGTCAACTTAAATGCGATCAATCTTGAGGGTCGTACGGCGTTGGACATTTCACAAGACGAAATCCGAACTAACTCCGAGATTATGGATATGCTAATTGGTGAGGGAGCAAAGAACGCTTTTGCGCTACCCACAAAACTAACTCCGGCACAATTCTTAACGTGAGACTTTCGTTGTTACGCACATCATACTTATACATGTGCCATTTTTATGCTCTTCCAAGTGCATAAATGCAATTTCTTGGGTATAATTATATATTTACATGTATTTACGTCACCCCTCAGGATAGAGCAGAGATTAACAAGAGCTGCCGAAGACGGAGATATTGATGCACTACATTCAATTATCTGGTATAACCCATACATGTTAGAACACATAGATCAGGTACCATTCTTTGATAGCCCTTTGCACATAGCAGCAACGAGAGGCCATGCCCGGTTTGCAATGGAGATTATGTGGCTAAAGCCATCATTTGCCAGGAAGCTGAATAGAGAAGGTTATAGTCCACTGCACCTGGCCCTGCAATATAACCAAACCGAAACAGTACGTAGGTTTATCGACGTGGATAGCTACCTTGTTCGAATACGAGGAAGTAACGGTCTGACCCCTCTACACCACACAGCAAAACATGGAATGCTAGATCTTCTAGCTGAATTTTTAGTGGCTTGTCCAACATCTATTGAAGACCTTACTTTTCATAAAGAAACAGCTCTTCATATTGCAGCGAAACATGACAGGTTGGAGGCTGTAGAAGTTCTTGTTGGATGGCTTGAGCATGCTGGACGGAATAACATCTTGGACTGGACTGACGATGAAGGAAACACATTATTGCACATCGCAAGTGAAAGGAATCAGCTAAAGGTAAGTTGTTGTTTGGCCTAGCAGAATTTATAAAATTGTCTGATGCTTAATATATGGTTTACAATAAACTAGAACAGAACAAGTCATCATTTGGATCCATTTTCTCTTCCTGGTTGCTTCCTGTTGATAAATTGAAAAGTTGTGACCCTGCCATCTACTTATGCAGGTGGTTAATATGTTAACTGATACAGCAGATTGGCCTTTACCTATTCGAATATTACTAAAGCCTAAAGCTGATTTAAATGTCAAGAACTGTGATGGTACAACCGTTGTTCAAATCCTACGACGACAGGGACAACTGGATAAAAACAAACTTGGAGCTATACGTGATTTGGCTAAAGTTTCTGAAGTTCCATCCTTTCCTGATTATTTGAGAAGAAGGATCACATGTCTAGAGAAATGGGCAGTAGGCACCTACCGCGAAAAGGTCTTGATGTCAAATGAAACTCGCAATGCAGTACTCGTGGTTGCAATACTGATTGCAACTGCTACGTACCAAGCTGTACTAAACCCACCAGGTGGACTTTCTCAAGCCGGCTCTACTTTGGATTCAAAAGGTGAAACATCCACCCTAGGATCTTCCACACTCCGGCCCGACATTGGAGCCAACTCTACTTCATTTACGTCAAATTATACTTTTCCCACAATCGATTCCACCAATTACACTTACCTTACGCGATACTACCAATACTTGGCGTTTTGGACGCCTTTCATTGTATTTAACACCATAGCCTTTTTAATGTCTCTCACAACAATAATCACTCTCTTTCCTAGTGGCTCTTACTTATTTCTGCCTCTGGTAGTTCCATTGCTTGACTGCTATGGTCTTTCCATCACTTACATCTCGCCAGATAAACAACTGTCTCTTTTGTTTGGTTTGATCATCTTTCCCGCTTGTTTTTTCCTCACCAAGTGGGCAATTGGCATATGGTTGTTTAGAAGAAGGAGATGGGCAGTAAAGCAACTACTCTCAAAGCATGATTCGTAAGCCAATGATGCAATCAGGAGGTGGCTAAAACAATTTTAATGGCAGCAGGATGCATTTCTGATGGAGTTCCTTAAGAAGATTTCGCCACTTTTTTGTCATAGGATATGGGAAAGGGGTAATAGGAATAGGAATGTAATATAGTGATTTATGTCATGTTTTTGTTATTATATAATTAGATATTTAAATTTACTCCAGTCTTGTAAAAAGATGACTGCTGGTGTTGTTGCTTCCAAATTGATAAAGGAAATTTTTTGAATAAAAACTTGTACTTGTGGAGAGATTATAATATGACTCACTCAACTGCTGGAGGTGAAATAAACTGGAGTTATCAAATAGAGATGCATCCCTAAAGACTTGGCACTAAGATAGCTTAGGTTCTAAAGAGACAACAGGCTAAAGGCAAAAGGGATAAGCGCCAAGGTTAAGCTTAACTTATAAGCAAAAAGTTTGTTTTGACTCTTTGGAAGGAAGTAAGGAGAGTGACAGAGTAAAGGAGAAACGGTAAGGGAGAGATGGTATAAAAAGAAGAAGCTGTTATGGTAAAAAAAAAAAAAAACATAGAAATGTTGCACTTAAGAAAAAGGCAAAATTTTAGCAATAACGAAGAAATTGTAACAATTTGGGGCCTAATCTCTTACATCTTATTTGGTAAATAATAAAGAAGGAATCAGAATAAAGAAATAGGAATAGGATGAGAATCGAAATTATTATATGTTCATATTTAATTATTATATGATTTATTTTGTAAAAAATTAATCAAACTATTTTGTATTTTATGTACAATTAATCAAATTTATTTTTAATAATTTATATTTTTAGATAATTATGAATGATTTTTATTATAAGACTAAAAAAACTCTTGCTTTACTTGATATGCTATTAAAGAAATTAAATGTAAAAGATGGTAATATTAAATGAGTACATTAAAATATTATAAGTCACAATATGAAATTTAAATCTCGTAGATGAAATAAAATGCATTATATATTCTTTATATGTATAGTATTTAAATAAAAACACTCATAAATTATTGGATTTAAATTTAACAACAGGTCAAACTTTAAATGTTTCAAACTAGAAAATTAATATTATTTCATTAAATTTAGCATAAATTATATTCACATATCTAGTCAACAAATGTTTATATTTTCTTTTTTTTAATTTGATATATTTTTAATCATTTAGTTATTAAAATTTAAAACAGTTGTTTGCTTTTCTTAATTACTCTATATTAAATTCTCATTATCATCTATTACTTAAAATTACTAGAGATTCAAAGGCATATTACTAAAGGGAAGATAAAACAAATCATGGCCTCAAAAAAAAAAAAAGCAATCTCTTTGGAAATAGATAAAACAGATTCCATTTCCCGAAGCGGCTTTTTGGGCCCCAAAAATTTAAATTCTCCTCACTTCCCACCCTCACTAAAGCGAAACCCTTCCCTCTTGCTGCTGTCTTGTTTTTTTTTTATTCGACTCATCTTATCTCTCTCGCTTGCATTCTCCACCATAACTAACAAACCCTAATCTTGAAATCTCAACTCCTTTCACCACCACCAAAAATGGCCAAAAAGAAAGTCACTCAACAACCATTAGCCCCCAAGCAAGAGAACCCACAATATATTTCCAAGACTCAGGAAATGAGCAATCACCAAGAACAGCCCCCCGTGGAGGAGCCCAAGGAGAAGCTGCAGAGCCTGAAATCTCTCAACTCTCTGCTTGTCAAAGAGGCATTTCAACGTAGGCAACAAGTTGAGTCTTTGGTTCAGGCCAAAGAGGCTTTGGAGGCTCAGCTGAGTAGGTATAATATGGAGAAGGGTCAGGTGGAGAGTCAGTTGAGGAAGGTGAGTGAGGAGAGAGTCAGCTTGGATATAGAGAAAAGGGTTCTTTGTGCTTGTTTTGAGATTCACATTGTTGAAACTAGTACTGGTATTGATGGGCTGGTCAAAGAGAAGGGGGAGAAAGAAAATGAAATTGAGTTGTTAAAGAGTGAAGTGAGTGAGCTGATTCATAGTCTTGAAAGTGAAAGGAACACACTGAGTCAGGTTTGTCAAGAGAGGGACTTCATGAGCAGAGATCTTCATGATTTGGTCCAGGAGACGAGTGGTTTGAAAAACAGAATCATTCAAGCAGAGGAAAAGGAAAGAAAAACTGAAGTGGAGTTTGGAAATTTGAGAAAACAATACTCTGCTTTGATTGAGCAGAAAAAGGAAATGGAGAAAAGCATTGAAGGACTGATAAGGCTAAGAGGTTTAGCTGAGGGGAGCTTGGAGGAGAGATTGGGAGAAATAGGGGATTTGAAGAGAGAGATGGAAAGGCTTGTGAGGGAGAAGAATGAGGTTGAAATGGAGAAAAATGGACAAGCAAGAAAGATTAATGAGTTGGATAAAGTAGTAAAGGAATTGAATGAGTCTTTATTAAGATTACAAACGGATGGGAAGGTTATGTGTGAAAACATTTTGGAGTTGGAGAAGAGATGCAGTGAGGCAACGGTGAAGGAGAAGACAATGACAATGAAAATTGATGCTTTGGAGGGTGAAAAGAGAGAGAGAGAGGAAACTATTAAGAAGTTATTGGAGGAAAAAGATTTGCAAGAAAGTCGTATGAATGTTATCAACACTGACCTGAAGGATAAGAGTGAATTAATTCAGAATTTGCTAAAGGAGAAGAAAGAAATTGAGGAGGAGAAAGCTGGCAAGGAGAGTGAAATTGTGCAGCTGCAACATGTGGTTGATGAACTAAGGGATATTGAGTCTGCAATGCAAGAATCCATCAAAGATCAAGAAGATAAGAATAAACAACTGGCATCTGAAGTTCGCTATAATAGTGAGGCTTTGGCTCAAGTAAGACTAGAGAGGGACGATGCTCAGAGGGACCTTGATGAAGAAAAGAAGAATGTTGTCAGCTTGGAGTTAAAGGTCCAGGAAATGGACAAGAAGATTGAAGAGGCCAAAGAAGAACTTGTGAGGATGGAGACCAAATGTGGGAATTTGGTCATAGAAAAGGAGAAAATAATAGACCAACTTGGTTCATTGAACGAAGAAAAAGAGTTAGTGCAGAACAATCTGTTGAAGGCTGAAAGGGATGTTGAGAACTTGAGTTCGAGAGTAGAATCAACTGTCCTTAAATCAGAAAGAGTCCTGAAAATGTTGAAGAGCACTGCATCATCGGTGCGCCAATCTGATGATGGAAAGGAAGCAGTAACAGTTAGTGAAAGGAAGCTTGATGATGACATTGAATCATTTGCAGCTGAACTTGAAGTCATCATGAATGCTTTTAGAGACAAGGAAATAGCTGTTGTTGAGATGAGACAACAAGTAGAACTTCTGCAAAATTCTGTTGCAAAGGCCCGAAAGCAGAATAACTTGTGGACTGTGGTCACTTCAGCAACAACATTTTTTGCTGCGGCGATTCTTGCTTATGTTGCTAAAGTACGTTGACTGACTAACCTTTCTTAGTGAAACTTCAGTTTTTGAATGAGTGATGTCTTGTAAAAGGGCAAAATGATGCCCTTTTCTCTATGACTGTAATAACAATTTTTACTTATTATCTCTTTGTTTTAGCTGGTTATATTGCTCAGGTACCAGAATTCACTTAACTTTGCGCGCTTTAAACGTTTATGCTTGGAACATTCTGAATAGGAGTAACATGGAAATTTGTTCTGGAAATTGGCAACAAGCCAGTAAACATAAGAACATGGTCTGAAGAAACTTTGATCATGATAAGCCAGAACTTTTTACTGTGATGGAATTTCTGAATTTCTATGAAATGGATTACTGTAGTCCTTTTCTATTGCACTGGGTTTTTACGAATTTCTATGAAATGGAGCACTGTAATCCAAATGGGCAATCATTGGCATAAAGCTGCAAAATTCCATTTGTTGGAGGAATGCAGATAAGCCTTCCATATTTCTTCCTTCTATGAATCTCGTTGTATCATACACACCTGACACTCAACTTCTGACAATAGTTGCTATTTTCATCTTCTTAACAGTTTTGAGTATGTTCCTTGTTTACTTGTCTATTCATTTATATACACCCATTCATAATACATTGCAATTAGGGCAGATATCTGATAAAAAGGAATTTGGGTGCGTCAAGTCTGATTCTAATTGTTTACCCACTATGTGTGGCAAGCTTTCTTTTCTTTTTTCTCCCTTAAGCTAAGGGCAAAAGCCAACTAAGTTACAGCTAAAGCTGATCTAGAAGAGAACATCCTAAATGGAGAAGTGGGAGAGAGCGGGGGACAACAGTGAACCCATTGTATAAGGACGTCTCCTTTTGCAGTCTCAGCATTTCACCTAGTATGGTAGTTAATTCAAGTCCATGATGCTCTAGTTGGGAATCCTACTCATGCCTCATGATTAAAGGTGACTTCAATATCCAATATAATTTCTAGTCTACTAAGGCCTTGAACAATAGTTCATGTCTTATCAAACAACAGCAAAGCTGCAGCTAATAAGCCATGTTTCCTCTTTAGCATCTGCCTCCAAAAGTCAATCAGAGAAGGCTAGATGTCTTTATAAAGAAGGTTCACTGCGCCTAATACTCCTCTTAAGTCTTAACCCCTCGTGATAGCAAAATTCCAAAACCACAAGTAGCTCAAAAATGATTGTTGAGGTGGTCCCCCGTTAGCAACACCACACTCCAACCACCACCAAACGGGCTCCCTTCCCTCAATAAGCCAAGTTTTGTACTAATATGAAGTAGGGGTGTAAAAAACGGCCAAGAACATATCAAATCAATCTCAATCACTTCCAGAACTTGCGATTGCCTCCAATCATTTGTTACATTGCGCTTGCCCTATTTTGTAAGTGGACTTCGAGCTCATTCGGGGTATCAAAATAAGTGGACAAAGGAGCCGCACGCTTCCAGGTTTCTTCCCACTTGTTTAACAATCGTTTTGACAAAACAATTCCAATGGCTAATGCTCTTGATAGTTTAAAGAAAATGCAAAGTTTTAGTTTAAATCATACCAGATAGTCTATCTTCGAAAAGTCAAACTCTTTAACATACGTTAACAAACTCCCGAGTATGTTAATCTCTACAATCTCTGGATCCATGAACTATAATCCTAGCCCCTGGAATCTAAATACCTTATTTCAACAATAATCAAGTCAATAAAGGATGTTCGCTGTCGAGAACATATAATCAAAGCACCTCAGATAGTAAGTGAGCCAAAATCAATGAAGTGAAGCGGTAACGTATCTAATGAGAGTTTATGGCGTAATAACCAGAGCCATTACAAATCCCAAATATGGCATGTCCAACAAGAACATTTAAGCATCGGATATGTAGAACAATTTTTGCTATGCAGAATGTGGATTTTAATGCCATCAATCAATGAATCATACAAGAATGTCAGCTATAACAAGGAGCATAGCATTTCTGAAACATTTCTCAAGATCATTACTTAATTCGAAGACCGAAAATGATATGCCTCGTCGATTCTGATATATGTTGAATGAGTAAAACATTTCACAAGAACATAGCACATTTACTTCACAGTTTATATGAATGAAATTATCATAATATTTACAGTTGCCAGTTAACTGTAAAACAGTAATAAATCAAATAGAGGTAACAAGAAAACAGAGATTGGTAACTAAACAACAAGGGAAGATAAACAAACACCTTTTATATATACTAATGTATGAATATACATCACGACACCATGGAATTTTGCCATCCATCTTCTAAATTAGCTAATATCACATTTTCAAGACACCAACGCCAATTAGTCAGCCACCGAATGTTCAACTCAACTTCTGTCGAAGACATCCTGGGAGACAGTAAGCTTGGTTTCTCTGCTAAACTCAGTCAAACAGCTTCCTCCTGCCACGAAAGCTCTTCTCATCAAAGCTACAACACCATAATGTAGACAACTTTGAACGCCGAACAGAAAATATCAAGCCAGCTAAATGCCAAACCACATCCTGCACCCCATAGAAAAAAGAACCGGACCCCAGAACTTGCACTGGTTACCAATAAAACGTCCAGAAATATTACATTACACTCTACAAACAGCAAATGACCTTCAACATCATCCAATTATGATGTCAAACCCCTGTTATATCTAGTTTCCAGTTTTGTAAAGTTAAGTCTGCTAGCAGTCTGAACACACGAATTTACTTATCTCATCCATAACAGTATGGAAGTGATTGTTATTAGGCAAGAAGTAGAATCCTATCGTTGCTTGATCCATATATAGAAGTTTCACATCTTGCCCAGCCTTCTTGAGCCCTTCAACATAATCCAACTGCCAGTCCTGAATAAGGTCCAAACCAGCTACAACAACAAGACTCTTGGGAAACTTCATTCCTACAAGACTTTTACCTCTTGGCCCAAATGGATTACACGCAGGATGATTTCTATCTTCTCCCTCCGGGAGGAAAGCTCTCCAATACCAGTCTCTATCTTGGATAGTAACAAAGTATTTCCCATTTAATCGCTTCTCTGACTCCGTTCTCTCCAGACCACCAAACATGGGGTTGAGCAATATGTTTCCTGATATTTTGATTCCAGATTCAACTGCTCTCAAAGCAACATGGTGCACAATGTTACCACCGCAGCTATCACCAGCCAAGTATACATGAACTTTGGAATCTTTTTTACTTCGAAGCCAAGTTCTTGAATTGACCCAATTAAGAGCTGCACACCCATCATCATAAGCACATGGATATCGGTTTTCAGGTGCACGTCTATAATTTACAGACACCAACACAGCCTTGCACTTGCCCACTAGTCGACGGCATAGTGTATCATAAATTGCACTATTTGCAGACGAGTGTACAAAGCTTCCACCATGAAAGAAGATTATGACAGGAACAACCTCCGAGTTCACAGGCTTCTCAAAATCAGCAATATTTTGTTGAGTTTCCTCCCCAGATGTTGGTCGATATATCCGGCTGAGAAGGTTGGTTCCACGATCAATGATAACATCAAATGAGAAAACTCCATTTTCTGGAGTTGCATTGGCTGGAACTTTTCGGTCCAGAAATTCAGCCAAATGGCGATTAAAAGTTCCATCAGGCCGTCGAAGGAGATTGTAAGCCAACTTGAAATTTGAAATAAGGACCCATGTATTTAGAGGAACTACCAACTACAGAAAATGAAGAAAAATGTTTTACCAAATTAATTCCTAGTAACAAATATGAATGACTAAAAAGCCAGTCAAAATTATTAGAAGATCATACTTGGGATTTGCCTTAACTATACGATTGATGTTATAAGCTGAACTAGAAAGCGAGTGCCCGAAACTAAATAAACCAAGAATGAAAAGTGACACTATGACAAGGTATCGTGAAATCAAGTGTTAGCATGCAGACAAGCATATAACCAGATCACGGTAGTCAGAGTTTACTGATCCAAAGCCTAAAGAGGAAAAGGTAGTCAAATTGAACTTTAATAATCAAGTCAGGACTACAAATGGAAAATCATAGAACCATTAAAGTCAAAAGGGCAAAGCTGATAAAACTCGTCATACATGCTCTTAGATTCCAAAAAAGCCCCAAACAACAACGGTTTGTTATTATATCAAGCCCCAAAAGAGGAAAAACCAGCAAGCTTCCAATTTTGAGAAAAAAGGCAACAAGTGAAGACTCGAAGTTCAAATTACAAGGAATCTTGAAAAACAGAAGAGACAGAGCAGAAATGTCCTATTTAGAGATAAAGCATAAAACATAAGATTCACAACAACTTTTCTTAACAACAATCACCACTTTCAAAATCCCAGGTCAATAAGCCCTGTTCACAAAAACGTATTTAGCCTAAAAATCCAGCATCAGTCCTGCTGAATATGAAACTCCAAGCACCAAAACACAAACAAGCGAGAAACCCAAACAAACTCAATAGAAACAACAACGTATATCATTATCAAACAAGCAGCAATAACAAGAAGAAAGAACAAGAAAAGGAATTACCTTGCTTTCATTGACGTTAACTTCACTGTTCCCAGCCATGAAACTCGGCTCCTTAACCTTAAGAGATTCAGAAGCAAAAGCCAGAAACTTGGACAGAGATCCTTCTTCAGAGAATAGCCCACTTTTATCTCATATTCAAAAAAAGTCGCAAAGGGAATGGGACCTTCAAAGTCCAAGATCACTCCTTCACCACATAAACAAACGCTAAAAAACAAAGAACCTTAATATTGCTAAAAACACGAGATCAATAAGCAACAACGATAAATGGGTAAATCTCACAGGCACAGCAATGGAACTAGGAAATGAATGGGGACAGTGCGCAGGATAAAGCATCTGGCGCAATTTAGTGGACGTGAATGGGAAAAGGCTGAAGCTGCGCATGTGGGGTGGTGAAGTGGGGAAGCTAACAGAAACGACAAAGTTAAGCGGCCGAAAGAGAAGTGCCGCGTGGGACCCACCTGCGTAAAATGAATTATCTTTTGGCTTTTTCCTATAACAAAATTAGCCAAAAAGCCTCTGCTCGTGCAGAGCGCTCCATAGTCACGTGACGACGAACGGGGTTGAGTCGAGGGCTCGCTCTCGAGTCTCAAAACGCCACGTTTTGCCGCTTACGGATGAAACCTCATCCTTGGTTTTGGTTAATGCCTTAATCAACAAACAAGTATCCTTTAATCTTCTGAAAATATTACTACTACTTTTTAGTTCTAGGATTTAACCAATTATCGAATTCAGTACCAAATTAAGTTCTGGAATACAACTGGACGCCTTTTGACAAGACAATACAGACAAACTTTAGCAATCGCATTCACATAACACGTGTACGCCATGAAAAGCTTCCTATCCCCACAAAAAACTAGCCCCGTCCTAAATAGCAAACACAGAGACACAGTGCCCCAGATAACCGATCCACATTAAAGTTGCGATACGGACCCGCCATAGCTTCTGTTCTATCCACTGTAATGAATGACTCTCTGCCAGCCGTCCATCATAATTGATGGACCAGAATAGTGACGAATTTGTATTTGAGTGGGGAGGGAAGTATCGTATCGTATCTACAGCGGTTTGATATTTCCTGAAAGGTAGTGTACCAAAGGTATTGTCCTTTCCATGCATTGCCAAGCTTTGTTTTGTTTTGAACTTGGAACAAAATTACAAAACTTTCAACAACTTGCTCAAAGACCACCCCACCTTTGAGATCATTTGTGTCACAAAATAAATATACTACAAAAAAAAAGAAGTTCCCTTTTACACCCATTATTAAATAATGTGTCACATTTTCAGAGAAAGTAACATGTGTGTTGACTGGCTTACAAATTTTGTTGTAAATTTTCGACTAGAGGTTACCTTTTTTGATTCCACACCTACCGGGTGTCAATCTCTCCTATTGAAGGCATCGCTGGAGCTAGTTTCTCCAGATCAGTCTAACTTGCTGTTTGTATTTTTCCATTTACATTAAAAAAAAAAGTGTCAGGACTCAGGTCCATAGTCACATGGGCCTTGTAAGAAGCTATATGGATTTAAGTATTATGATTATTTTCAATAGGCTTTTCTTTTCTTATGAGGAAATTTCTCTAAACTAACTTTTCATCCCACTTAGATGCTTCTTTCACTGCATATACTTCCCTTCATCATTTTCTTCTTTTGACAAACCATAGTTAATTCAGACCCAAAAATCAAAATGCCTCCCTAATCTTTTCATCTTTTCGTCTAAACTTCATTCCTCCCTTCACAATTATAGGCTCAACATGTGTCACTTTTCCTATTATTGTCCAGTTAGTTAAATTGGGTGGTCCTTAAAAGTTATGGAGAATGTTTCAGAGGAGACCTTGAATCTCCTCCTAGGCCAAGCTAGGACCTCCAACATAAGCAAGTGGACCTTTAGCTAAGGAAGGAAGAGCCTGTTGCTGAGACCTGGAATGACGTTGACTACATGCTTATAGATTGCAATACGTCATTCTATTTCTAGGCATATTCAAGAAATAAGTTTGGTCACAAATGTTGCTGAAGCTTAATAAAGTCATGGAAGTAAACTTTTTCACTACAATAAAGAAGGTTGTGTGTAGTATGATTTGTTATTTTGAAGAATGATAATATTGATTATCAAATGAAATACAAGATGGATAAATTGTATGTGTGGTTTTTTTTTAAATTTAGAAAGTAACGAATGAATTACTTATTTTACCGAAAAGTTATCAAAATATCATATAAAACAATTTTATAACAAATAAATAATAGTAAAAGATAGTAAGAAAGAGAGAAGATATCAAGTTATAATGATTCGGTCAAATAATCTTTGATATATGTTCCTTCCTAACTTCAATAATGAATTTACTATCTTCTTCAGGTGAACCGAAACCTTCTATATAACATCTTCACTACCACGGCAAAGAAGAACTGGAACAAAAAGTAAAGAGTGCAAAACTAAAGCAGTGAGCAAGAATCAACAATACTAGTTAGTGAAGATCTAGATGTAAAATCTCCTTAAAACCTTTTTATGCTCCAATTTATCTTGATTCAATAATTAACCTATTTTTTGGATCAATAAAAATTCTAAGGTATGACTACATTTTTTTTCTCAAGACATACAATCTTTATCTTTAAGCTGATTGATTGAAATTTTTACTAAAATAAAAACTCCCAATACACATTAACTTCTTGTATAAATTTTTTAATAGATTGTACTCTATACTAGGAGATTTATGTAGTTTATCTATAGGGTTTTATGCAAATCTCATTACTCATGACTTTATATATTTATATATATAATTTATCAATTTCTATCTACGAAATCTAAAATTGAACCAAAATACTAACATATCTTAATTCAATACAATATAGATTCGTAAATAATTCACAAGAAAACATGAATCTTTCTTTAAATAGATAAATCAATGCAAGCAATAGGTTTTAGAGTTCATCTTGTCTAGATCTCTATCGCAATTTAGTTCATACTCCAACAAATAAAACCAACAGTAAATATGAAAGAATACAAAACAAAAGAGTTCATTCTTTTGTATCTTGAATCTTAATGATATTTCTTTATTTTTATCCAAGATGACTCTTTTTCTTCTTCCCAAATCCAAAGTCAGTGAATTTGTTTGAGTTAACCAAGTTTTAGTTCAAGGTTGAGTTTCTTTCTTTAAAATTTTTAAGATTCAATTTAGATTTAGATTGGGATTGCACAATCCGACTAGAGCTTAAACTTGATTATATATAAATAAGATTCAGTTTAGGTTTAGACTTGGACTCCACAATTTGACTGGGAATGAAGCCTATATATATATATTTGGTGGTAAATTTTCTCTTTTCTCCTTTGCGTAGTTGTGCCCTTATTAAAAATGAGCTTCCTCTAGATTAAGGAACTATGGTTTTGCATATATTGACATGTCTAGTCTTGTTCTTGTGGATATCATTGATGGCTTTTCCATTATTCAGGTTGCTGGTGACAAAGAGTTAGGCAAATCAAATTGGGAGTTGTGATGGGTTGGGCAAATTTAGGTTATGAGCTAGATGGACGAGCTTCGGGAGATATGAATCATGTTGAATCAATATATTGATCTGAGTTTAGGCTGCTTCCCGTCTTAATTCATTGCAATCCTATTTTTATGATCAAGTTTAAAAGAAAGAAATTCCTCAAAAAACTTTTTAGGTTAAATAAAAAATTTTCTATAATAGAAAATGTAAGTAGATAACTTATGTAATTCAAACTTAATACTAAAATTGGTAATAGGTCAGATTGGACTAAGTATGATGTGGCCTGACAATATTATAGGTGGTACGAGGCTAGTTTAAACCTTAGTAAGTTTATTTTTTATTGTGGACAATAGTCACAAACCCATCATCAGTTGTTAGTCTCTAATGACATCTAAAGGGGAGGGTGTAAATTGAGTATCTACAAAATTAAAAAATGACCAATAAACTCAATTTAACAGCAACCAATATATATAAGAATAAAGAGATTGCTTAACATAAATCAATCAAACAATTGAATAATATTTTTAAAAGGATATTAAAAGGATAATACAAAACAATTTATAGTGTTTCAACAAATAACTCTTGTTTATGACCACTTCCAAAATTTGTCTTGGAATTTCATTATATTCTTCTTTTACAGTGAAGAATAACCATTGTATAATCTTTTTTTGGTAAAGAGGAATCCTATATAATCTTCTTCTAAGGTAAAGAGGAACTTTAACGTCACTTGGAACACCTCTAAGTATAATAATATAATACTCTAAACAAAGTTTACAACTCAAAATATCTCACTTTATCACTTGATAACTTCAAAGAGATTCACTCACATAAACATGAGACAATGATGCATAAATGTTTGATAAACACTTATAAATTTGAGTAAAAGACACCCAAATATTTCTTGATACATGAAGTAAAGAGAAAACATGTATTTATAGGTTTTGGGACCCTATTAGCCATTGAAGTCAAAAACTAGTCATTATAATGGTTGGATGCAGAACTCTAATATCTACTAGTATACATTAAATGTATAATGTATAGATTCACTAGCCATTGAGATATTGGTCAATCACTAGAGCATATCGGTCAACCAATGTGTCCTTTAGAGAGATATTGGTTAAACATGCCTATATTATGATATAATGGTCGACTAATATAGGTTAAAATTATAATTGAGTTATTTTTTGACATATTAGTTGACCAATATAGGTGTCCGACCAACTAATATCCCTTTAATGGATAAACTGGTTGACCAATGTACACATCTATATTGGTTGACCAATGTGTCAAAAAATAACTCAATTATAAGTTTAACTTTTATTGGCCGACCAATATGCATTCTCTGCATAAAATCTACTATTCATTGCATGTTGATCGATCACTCAACCATATTCCAAAGGATATATTGGTAGACCATGTTACCATATTGGTCAACTAGTGTATCAACAAACTCACCTACTACACATTTAACTTACATTGGTCAACTACTAGCCTATAGTAGTAGAGCAATCCACCAAAAATATATGATTTTAAAATTTTCAAATGCTCAAACTCGGTTTGTTTAATAAATTATAATTAAAGCATCTGCCAAAATATACTTCAAAGAGTGTTTGAAAGATCAAGAGGCAATTTTTTAAAACCAAAAGTTTTAATGCCTCTTAATCAATATAAAGATACATATAATGATGTGATATGAAATGTTTATGCATGGTGTGTTTTTAAAATCATCAAAGTGACTAAATGAAATTATAATTAACATTATAAAGTATAGAATGACCTTAAAGTGCCTTGATCTTCTTTTGTTATTGACTTAATATTTACATTGATGGTTGCAAACTTTAACTCTTCTTTTCTAGTTTCCTAAATTATCTTCTTAAGTTTATGGTTACATTTTATTTTTATATTGATTTTTATCAAAACATTATAAACTTACTTTTAGTACTTATTTCTTGTTATTATCAATTATCAATCGTAAACTCCTATAGTTCAATTGTGAAAAATAGTCACGGACCCTACGACTCAATCTCTCACAACTCTCTTGACATAAAAACCACCATTGCCACCACCAACAATAGTGAAACCATGGACAATAATAAAAATGAAAGATGTATAGTGGAGATTGGTAAGGTGGCAAACTTAATAAGTTATTGAGTCAAAAACAGAAGGATTTTTATGACTTTGTCAACTTGAAACCATTGCAACCAACGACAATAGTGAAACCATGGATAACAACAAATAAAGGAGAAGTGGAGAAGAATGGTGAGACTTATGAAAAATGCAAGTGTTAAAAAAAATCCTTTTAAACCCTTCAAAAATAAAAGGAAAAGAAACTCAATAACTTAGTAAAAATCAAAGTGAGAAAGCAAAAAAAGCATATCTTTGGAGATAAGAACAATTGAAATTCTTGTTAATCCATTATATACACTATTCTTTCCAAATTAGATTTATCTCTTTGTAAATGATCAAAACAGTACTAAGCACACTCCTTGTCTTTCCTTCTTTTAGTGAAGCAAATTTTAGCTTCTAATCAAAACTTTCAAGTTTTTAGTTGAGTCGAACTATAAAACTCAAATTTACAATTGATCCAGAGCTTAAAATTAAAAAAAATAGAGTTTGATTGAAACCTATTTAATTTAGATCAATCTCGTTAATTTTAGAACAAGTTATTACTATCATTCCTACTAAAAACCTAATGATTGATTTTTTTTTAAATCTCTATAATCACTTGAACCACCTTAAAAGGATCAAATAAAACTTTTGGTAATATGAAAAAGTGTTTAGTATACTTTTTTCATTAAAAATGACACAAGTAAAAAGTTACTTCTTTTGAGATACAAAATAAGATCTACACCATATTTGTCTACCTTCTCTTTACAATATTCACCCTCTTCTCCAGCATTGTTTTATCCATTCTTTAACTTTTCATTCCTCCTGTTGTACACTCAACCTCTACCTTTGCTTTGTCCCTCCTTGTTCTCGTTTTATATATTCTTGCTTTTGTTCCCTCTTCCAGCTTCTACACCGTGATTCTCTACCCTCTGCTCTCTTTCTAAAAGGGTGCTTTTATCATTCTTTGTTTTCAATCAACCTTCCTTTCTTTCTAAGCTAATGCTTTTGTTTTCTTTTCATCTGGAAAGTTAATTACTTTCTTAAACTCTCCCAAAAGTTGAATTTTCCCTTCCATCCTACATCAATGCAATCTGCTTCTTCTAATGTCTTTCCTCTTTTATCCCCATCAACTCAAAACTACAACCATCTTCCCTCCCCCATCCTACATAATCTAACCAATAACCTAGTCAAGCACAACAACAACAATCCAATTAGCAACCTATTCAAACACAATAACAACTATCATCTTCGACCCCACAACCTTCTCCAATCAACCTCCCTGGAACAAATGGTAAGGGAACCCTAGGGCATTACACTAGAACCCTCCAAAGGAAATTGAGGGCAAAATACTGGTTGCTTCAGACATTGAGACACTAAAGGCAGGAGTTAAAATTTGGGAGTTCACTCTAGAAGGATTCTTGATAGAGCATAGACCTCCTTTCCCTATCATCCAAAAATGGGCTATCAATTAGTGGAAGACTACAAGACTTACTAATGTGTTACTTTCAGAGAATAATTTTTCTACTTTTCCTCCCAAGCTATAGTAAACAAGATAGTGGAAGAGGGTCATTGGCATGTTGCTCAACTCCTATTATTCCTATAATCATAACAACTTGGTATTAAGCTGGAAAATATTAAAATACATAACTTTACAATTTGGATTAACTTACATAACATACCCTTACCCGTTTGGTTGGCAAGGATTGTAGCTGGAGAAAGTAATTTTTTTCCTAAAATTTAAATTATTAATTTTGGTTCGTTTTTTTGAGTAGTCAGGAAAGTAAAAACTTTCCTAATTTAGGGAAAGTAGTGGCACTTTCCTTGGATTCTAAATCCCAACACCCCCTTAGTATTTAGATTACTTTCCTCATAAATTTAATCTAAAAAATACACTAGACAATTTAACCATTCCTTCTATCTCAACTTTGCGACTTTAAAATATATAAATTTCAAATAAATTTTGATTTAATAATTAAAACATATAAAATAAATATTAGTTTATAAATAATAATTTTTAAATTATTTACTTTTAAAAATAAAATATTTTATTAATATTTTATTA
>JAOTIZ010000003.1:27465606-27482335 GCA_027123425.1 Erythroxylum panamense | reverse complement strand
AACCAAGAAAGCAAATTTTATTTCTTTCTTGGTTCTCTTTTTGGTGCTGCTAATTATAAGAAATTGTTTTAATTTCTTCTATTTCCAAACAGATTTTGGGAAAACTTAAACTGGAATTTCAATTTGACTTCTGAAAAACATTTTTTTCCCATTATCTTAAGTTTCTAATGACACCAAAATAATTCAATTTAGTTTAGAAATCTAAAAGTTAAAGCCCAAATATTTTCGGACTGTTCTTAAACCGATACAGTATACTATACTCAATTCCATCAAGAAATTGAAAGTCCTAGAGTATGAATTAAATTCAATATCTTTAAAGTATTTGTAGCTCTTTGTCTCTAATTTATTTAGAAACAAGAATCATCTCCTTTGAAGCTCTACAGATCCAGATATCATAAAAATACTGAAGCATATTTAGTAAAATATCCAGTTCATACTCTTTCAACTGATACACATACTTTGATTCAATTAATCTTTTTCAGATCAATACCAAAAGTTATAAATTTTTATGGAGAGATAGGGAAAAGTGTTATGAATCCAAAGCTTCAAAAATCATATCATTCAGAGGTGGATGACAAAGTTATGGTCAAAAGAGTAAAATATGTTCAGGCTGGAGGGGGAGAGGCTGTGTGCACGCGCCTACGATGTCGCCATCATCGCGACGCAATCGCGACTTTCACGCTTCTTTTTTTTTTCTTTTTTTTATTTATTTCCGACCTGTCTTGGAAAAAAAGGCATATCTTTCACTAGGAATATCGGATTAAGCTCATTCTTAGACCATTTTAAAGAAGACTTCTAGATCTAAAACTTTAATGCCGAACTAAAAAACAACTTCTAACTCTATAAGGGTCAAAATTTCCAAACAATATAGTTGTCCTAAATATCCATCCTATGCAACATTACAAACTTCTAATAATCATATCTCTCAACTTCATTGTCAAAAAATTTCATACTTTATACAGTTAGAAAGCTAAAAAGATAAGTTACAACTTTCAAGAGACAACTTTGTCTAATTCAGCCTAGATCAATACAGTTTTTCCCTTGAAGTCAGTACACAATTTTACCTTTATGAAAGACTTGAAAATTGTCTCAAAATCACTTCCTCACATGAAACATCTTTCTTAACCATCCAACTATATTTCATCATTCATTCCTATTTTCTTATCCATAGCATCTCATTGATATGCAACAACCATTCATATTCAAAATTTATCATCTTAAATTGATAACTTTCCCAAATACACCGAATTTCAACTTAAACTCATCCTTAATTAATTCATATTTCAACTCCACCTCATCAATGCCAAAATTCACATTTCAACTTAACAATCATCCATTCACAAATCCATATTTCATTAACATCATAAAATAAGAGTTTACAAAGCTTTAATGGCATTTCAAGCCACATTACATCATGGGTATCAAATCCAAATTACAAAAGATACCAAACCTAATAATTCTCGAAATACATCTAAAGTCTTGCTTTTACATCAATCTAACTTAAAATACAAAAATATACATAATCGAATGAATGCCTTGACTCTCTTTCACCCGATCTCTTTCTAATCACCTAGAGATGGGAATGAAAGAGGGTGAGCTTACAGCTCGTGGGTAACATATTTATAACGAATAACAAACAAAACCATTTAAAATATTCATTGACATAGAAAAATTCTTATTGAATCATAAAACACATGGTTCTTAAGGTTTTCAACCAAATTCACAATAACAAATCATGTATGCATCAATCTTGTCAACATACCCTGAATACATAAATACATCAAAATGATTTGGGTTGGTCCAAAAACACAACGTACTACACATTTCCCATAAGGGTCCTGTGTAGCCGTGAACATAATGGACTATCGCAATCCCACAAAATGATTTTGCGTAGACATGAACTTATGGGAGTCCATAAAGGAGCTCCATGCCACTAGCAGGCAGGAGGGAAAAGCCTTTAGTTAAAGTGCACTTGACATACTTAAGGGACTTAACCAAACTCACATAACATGCATTTCATAACTTGTAAACATGTTGCCCAATTGGCACATTTTCAAAACATGCTTTTCATGAACATGAAATATTTCATGTGCACTTCCGTCATCTTTTCACAATTAATCAACCAAATTAAAAAATTCAGGCATATTGCAATTTCTCAAATCATTTAAAAGAAGCAAATGTCATAATTATAAAGCAATGAAAAATTATTTTATTTTCCTGACTAAAAAGAAAACATAATGGTTCATTATCCAATTATAAACATGAAATCCATCTTGAATTTTCTTGCTTAAAATTTGCTCAAAAATGTCTCTCCCCTTGCTCCTCTTGCCTCCTTTGATTTCCTTTTGTCAAAGAAAAAATTTCCATTCAATTGGGATTCAAATTGGAGAATCGACAAGATATATTCACTGAAATTGATCCTAGAATTCTTAAACTCATACATTTCTTAAGCTTTATGACCCAAAACCCGTCAATCAAAGATATTCTGTCAACTTCTAAATCTCTACATACACCACCACATTCTCCACCAAAAGAGTGACCTTTCTAAGACACGCCAAAATAACCTATTCCCAACCAAGAATTCATAGCCACTCTCCAATTAGTACTAGATAGCCCTAACAACCAAACTGCTAGCCAAAACTTTGACTCATTTATAGAAAAATCAAACAACTCAAAACAATTTATAGATCTCACACATATATCGCAAATGATTATTATTGTTCCAAGCTCTTCCCAACCACACACAGAAGTTGAACCTGAGGTTGATGACATTTAGTCAATGGCTAAACTAGTCAAACCATAAGTTACTCTTGTCTATAAACCTACTACAGGTGCATGGTTCACTTTTTATGATGTCCCACCAACAAAATGGCAAGATTGACTGCATGAATTCAGTGCCTAGATAGGTCTTCAAATGACAAGGCTAGATATGTCTCTCAAAGACATCTTGATAGAATTTGTCTTTAAAATAATAGAAATTTTAAAAGAATGGTTTCAAAGTCTTGGTGAGTACAAACGTGTGTCTCTTACTATTGTCAGAAGCCAGTTCCTTATTAGGATTAATCCATAAAGAGTTCACTGGCAATTTCCAACTCATTGATCAACAAAGTAGACATGAGTACTATGAAATGAAGTGATGCTCCATAAAAAAAGATTTACAAAAGAATTTCTGAAAAAGGACTTAAAGATATTATATGTTTAATGGTTTCAATGATGTCAATCTTTGGTATACATTCATAGCTTCCCTTCCTAATAAGTTATAGCCTGAATTACAAAGAACAATCAATTCTTTTTAACGAGACATCTGAAATCTCTCTCAAAGAAATCTACCAATTAGCTTTGGTGACATCGGGAAAATTATCTGAACAACTTAATTTCTTCAAAGTTATGCTCAAAGGCAGCCCTCAACTTAAATAAGTATGCAAGAAACCATACTTAAAGATCAAATGCAAAGACACGGAGAAATGTACATGCAATATAAAGAAGGAGAAACACTTCAGAAGGAAACCATTAAGAGTTCATCCTTTCAATAGGAAGAAAAAGATAATAAGATTCTTTAAATGGCAAGCTTCTAATGTTATTTTTGAGCCGTTATGCAAAACTTTGCCTTAAAAATCCAAAAAATATGAAGATTCTATAATTCATAAAAGCTATGATGCCCATTAGAGGTGATGAGAACTTTGATTCTATTTTTGAAGAACAATTTAATAAAGACAAAGAGACTTTGTTTATAATTCGTGATAGTGAATGTTCTAATCATGATGTCTTTTCTCTTGAAGAAGAAGATGACGAACCTATGTTCATAATGAACTAGTCTTGCTTCAAGCTAAAGCCCAGGAAGCCAATAGTTACACAACCTTATGTCAAACTCCAATTGCTTCTAAAGAAGTATCATAAACTAATCCCAGCTATTGGTTACATAGATATAGGCTCTTGTATAAGTGTAATGAAACCACAAATTCTTCTGACAAAAAAAGGGCAACCATATAAGGAATACTTTACTACAGCTGATGACAAATCCTTCAAGATAGATCTTATCACGAAGAGATGGATTGGGATAAAGTATTTCCTATGTTGTATTATTTGGACAAAAATATTAGGAAGTTATTTAAATGGTCCTAATATACTTATTAGGATAAATGTTTATTGCCAAGCAGAAAAGTTACAAATCTTGCCAAAGGGGATTCATTACAAACAAGATTTTCATAAGTACACTGAAAATAACAACATGCTCAAACTATAAGACATTCCTTCTATATCAAAGACCAACTTTTACAACATAACTTGAAAAGCTATAACCAATTCAATCATCCACATCGATTGTGGCATAATTCAGAATTCTATGTTCAATTGCCATTCAAGAAGAATAAGGACATTAATCTAACAAAGACCACACATCGGGGGATGAATCTATATGACCTAAAGATGACATAAGAAGAATATGCTATACTTTTGAAACAAGGACTGATCGAGTCGACCAAATCAGATGGGACATGTCAAGCATTTTATGTGAAAAAAAGAGCAAAAAAGAGGTTAGTTATTAATCACAAGCTTCTAAACCATTTTCCTTAAGATGACAAGTTTCTTCTACCCAATATCAATACGTAGGTGATATTTCTCTCTAAAAGAAGTCAAAATATTTTTAAAGTTTGATTTAAAAGTTGGATTTTGGCAATTGAGTGTTAACCTAAAGGATCGACATAAGACAATATTTTGCATTCCTAATGCCCAATACCAGTGGACAGTTATGGAATTTGGGGTAAAAGTCAACCTATCATTGTTTCAAAAAGCCATGATAAGGATTTATGACAGTATCCTATCAAGTGCTTTAATTTACATTGATAATATTCTGCTTTACTCTCAGATCCAGCAAGAGCATCAAGCCCTATTGCAACAATTCTCGAAGCTTAAAAAAAAGTATAGGATTAGCCCGCAAAAGCCAAATTAGCTCAACCCATATTGAAACTTTGGGTATGAAGTTTCATGTGGCTTCTACCAGCCCATATCACATATAGCTAGTGAACTACTAAACTTTTTGGACACAAACCTCGTTGTTAAACAGATCTAACAATTTATGCAAATCATGAATTACATTAGGGATTTTATTCCTCATATATTAGAATAAGTTAGCTAGTTTTCAAAGCTTTTAAACAAAAAGTCACTACCTTGGGGTCCTAACCAGACAAAGGCAGCCAAGAAACTAAAGAAGCTCAATCAGCATCCACCTCTACTAAATATTCTTGACAAGGAAAAATGAATCTTATAGACCGATGCTAGTGAAGATTTCTAAGGATCAATTTTAATAGAAGAAATAGACAGCAAGGGGTTTTATTGTGGGCATGCTAGCGAGTAATTTAAACCTTAAGAAAGACATTATCACGCAATCTACAAAGAGTTTCTGGTAGTTAAAAAAGATATAAAAAAGTTTTAACTTTCACCTTAGCTTTTATCTCTTTATAGTAGAAATGGACAATACATCCTTTCTGAAGATACTACATCAAAAAAAAAGTTACCAGAGAGTTAATTACTTTGTTGGACAGTCTGGTTCTTCCGCTATAAGTTCACAATTCACTATATCAAAGGCCACAAAAATATGATTTCCTCTCTCAATCTCAAAAACATATAAGCCTTATTACTCCCTCTAGAAATATTCCTCTCATTCTCTCAATGGTTGATCTTCCCAACAGTGCAAAAACAAAAAAAGTTCTTCCCTCCGATTGTAAATTCACCCACTATAGTTATTGAGATAGCTTCTCTTGTTAGGATAAGCCCTCCACCTTTTTCTTAACCAATCAAAACTACATTGTTGTCCGTCCCTGTTCAACGTACAGACTCCATATCTTACTACATTTTTCATCAATGGCTCGTTCTCCAAAAATGCATTTATGGCACCTATGGGCACTCTCTACCCTTTATACATGTGCTATTTCTCTTCCTCCCTTGCAAGTCTATCAACAATTGTGTGATAGAGAGAATGAAGTTTCCCTCTTGTAAACTTTGCTTAAGTGATACCAACTACTAGTGCAATGAAGGATGCAACTCTTACAAGTTATTGAGGATCTTAGATCATGGGATACTTCATTAGAGAAGCAATCCACCCAATGCTTCTTTGTTCTTCAGTGACAGTATATCACAACACATAATGGATCTATGTACTCTAAAAATCTTATGTACTCCTGGCATATCTCCTTCCAATGACCAAGATATAAGGAAAATGTCCTTAAGACCCTTAGGTTTTTCCTTAAGGATTTAAACCATTTTCCTAAATATGCACCACCAACTGTTTCTATATTTATTAGACCTTACCTGGGAGAATTTCGTTCCTAGAGAACTTGAAATGCCAAACTTTAACATTCCAAATATCCTAATAGACTTGGGGATCGACACTGCAATACCATCTTAGACTCAAGCCTTCTCCTTCCAGGATGCCTAAAATCTAGAAGATGATATTCCCATCATTGAAAAAGAGGAGCTGAATAATATTTTTAAGAATTTACACACACGAGAAGTGAGCTCTAGTAAACAACGCAGAACAACTAGTGGCATACTAACAACCATGAGTGAAGGGGCTTCTTAGTCAAATTTGCAATCGTGGCAAGAACCTATTCAACAGGGATGATGATTAGGATTCCACCTATTATTATGAGACCCTTTATTTAAAATTGTTTGTTGATCATGTTATTTGAGCTTTAAAATTTATAAGCCCTTAAATATCGTAAGCGCACGGGTCATGATTGTAGTATAAGAGGTATCGATCCTATGAGGAGAAAGACTAATCTAATCATAAAATCTAAGGCCAATAATATATAAAACTCAAAATAACTTTGCAACAAAAAATAATCACGAGAATTAAATTCAACCACTTAAATCAGAAATTAAATACGAAGGAATTAACAATTGAGAAATAAGCACGCACAATGGAAATAAACTAAGACCAAGTTATGATAAAGGAGATTTTATCTATCATTAATGCTAACCTAGCTGCTTATGTGTTAATGGGCGTCGGTTCTAGACGATCCTAAAGTTGATTAGTCTCTCTTGAGTTATAACCATTAACCCTAATTTATTAGCCCTAATTTGATAACGAAATTTGTAATATCTCAATTCACAAATTATTCAAAATCTTAATTAGATTTGAAGCACTTTAATGAACTATTGGAATATGACATGGAATCTCCCTCCGCACAATTATCAATATGATTCGTCACGGTTTCTATCAAATCACCTAAGTAATCTAATTTAATCATTTTTTATTTAGTTCATCCTCTCAGTTTATTACCGAATTATGCAAGAACACAATCAAATCACGACATTCATCTAATAAGCACAATCAACTAAATTATCATTAAATCAAAATAAAATCCTAAAGAAGAGTTAGAACATTATCAACATTTTACTATCTATCATTATACAATCCATTTTAACTTTATACATGAATAAAATTGAAATGAAAAGGAAATAAAAACTTAGAATGGACGATCTGGGAAGGCAGCAGCATCAGGAAACCTCTTGATCTAGGAAGCATGACGAAGTCGCTTCTTCTTCCTTTTCCTTCCTCTTCCTCCTCTTTTTCTCCTCCTCTTTCTCTCTTAGGGTTTCCAAAAGTGGCTACACAAAAAGCTCACTTTATCCTTCTCTTGTTATTCTTTAAATAGTCTATGGTGTTTTGGGTAACCCTAGGGATTTTCTGAAATCTGAAAGGTCAAAAAATTCCCTCAAAATGTGAAGTTCGTAAGTGTCTGCACATTTACCCGACATAAGCCACAGGCTATGATCGTGGCTCACATATGAGCCTTCTGTCATGATCGTGGGCCATTCTGGGAGCTTCTGTCATGATAGGTCACGATCATGGGCCATTATTTCAGCCCAAATGTCTTTCGAAACTCCTCTATTCTTCAATATGGACCCTGAAATACTAGCAAAAACATCAAGATACCTTAAAAACATAATATTTAAGCTCAACAGCTTGTACTAGCCTTTAAAACCCTTAAAACACAAATAATTAACAAACTAACACAATTCTAACCTAAACACATAATAAATGATCGAATTAAAGACTAAACGCATATCAAACTATGTCCTAAAATACGATGTAATTTATACTTATTATTTATCTCTATATTTAAATATGTTTTATGATGTGACATCGTTATTATCTATTTACTATATGATGTGACATCATTTTTATCTAAAATAGTTGAAGTGATATTGTTCTTATCCATTTAGAATGAGATGTGATCTTGATTTTATCCTTAAATGTTTGCCCTTTTGTAACATCATTTACCTAATAAGCAAATGACCTCTTTCATTTTAACCAAGTTTCTATAAGTTCAAATTCAAGCTAGTTTTATCAATAAAAGTTGTGTGTTTCTATATGGCTTCTCTCTAAATATCTCTCTCTCTCTCTCCCCCCCTAAAAGCTTGAGTATTCAATAAATTTACCTCTGTCACACATAGATATAAGTATGTTTTACACTTCCTTTGTATAAGAATTTTGTGGATTAGAAAGTATCAGACCTATGATCATGTTTAAGTTATAAGTTGTACAAGGAAGATTGGTCAGCTTAGATCCTTAAAAGGCAGGCCTTGAGATTTGACGCTTGTTGAAAAGAAAAGGGCTTATTTCTCGGCTAGCATACCTGGGGTCTTAGCTACAATCTTCTTTGTGTATCTTACAGCTCTTGTAGAAGTCTACTATATTATAAGGCCATTGGTTTCCTGTTATCTCCGTAACCCTCCAACCAAGGTTCTTGAGTGGTATTAGAGTCAAAATTTTTATAATCTTAATTAATTAAATATACTATTAAATTATATTAATTATAA
Organism: Erythroxylum panamense; assembly: GCA_027123425.1. Taxonomy (NCBI): domain Eukaryota; kingdom Viridiplantae; phylum Streptophyta; class Magnoliopsida; order Malpighiales; family Erythroxylaceae; genus Erythroxylum; species Erythroxylum panamense. The sequence goes on along the minus strand of JAOTIZ010000003.1, from coordinate 27,473,512 downwards.
TTCTTATTAATAATTAATGTATGAAACAATTAAATTATATATTGCATGTGTGTGTATAAAGTTGATATAAATCAAATTATGAAAAAGTATAAATAAAAAATAAAAACTATTTTTTATGATTTTCATAAATTTTAAAAACAAGAAGAAACCAAAACAGAAACTAAAAACTCAATTAATTTTTTTTTACTAAACTTGAAAAACAAAAAAAATAAAAATAAAAATGAAAACAGCCCAAAAAAACAACCAATTTAATGTTTAATTAATTTTAACGATTATTAAATAATAATATAATTTTTATAAAATTTTAACAAATCCACAATCATAATTTCAAATTGAATGGTTTAAATTGATTAATTGGTAAATCACTTTTAATGATTTCACTATAAAAATTTGATAAAAATTTAATAGAATTATTATTTAGTGGTAATTAATAGTAAATTTTTATTATAAAATAAAATTATTTATTTGATAACATAAATAATATTATTTTATCCTCCGCGCATTATTAAGAAAGTTTTCGTACGCAGAAGCAAAAGGTTGCCGCTTAAATCAACTTCCCTCCTACCCAAAACGGTGGCGGAAGAAACTCCCGAAAGCATCAAATAAAGAAAAACCTAAAAGAGAGACTATCCCGCCATAAGCTTGAGAAGTAGATGCCACGCTGGTGATCCTGAGGACTTGCAAGAACCAATCAGAAAGCAGAATCCCTTCCTATATAATAGTCTTTACATGACCATTTTTTTATACTTTCACAAGTTTGCCTTTTATTCTATTCTTAGGACCAAACAAATTAAAATTTAGGGTTAGGGTTTTGTGATCTTAGTGAAGATGAGTTCCACCGGAGCGTCGACAAAGGGCGGAAGGGGGAAGCCGAAGGCTTCGAAATCGGTCTCGCGGTCGCAGAAGGCTGGGCTTCAGTTTCCCGTCGGCAGGATCGCCAGGTTCTTGAAGGCCGGGAAATATGCAGAGCGTGTCGGTGCGGGAGCGCCGGTCTATCTCTCTGCCGTCCTCGAGTACCTTGCTGCTGAGGTATGTGCCGTTGATGGGAATCTAATGATTTTGGTTATTTTGAAGAAAAACGCATTAGTTCTTTTTGTGATTTTTGTTTGCTGGTTCGATTAATTACAAATCCTTCGCTTGGGATTTTGTATTTTCGGTCTCTCTTTAATGACTCCTGATTACTTTTTGTTTATGTTATTTGAATTGTTGTACCCTGTGTGATCATGTGTTTACTGATTGAAACAGTTTGAATATTGGATTTGAATTGTTTGTGTTCGTTCAAACTGTTTAAACGGCGTACTATGATGTTAGGTGTTGGAACTTGCTGGAAACGCAGCTCGAGACAACAAGAAGAATAGAATAGTGCCAAGGCATATACAACTTGCTGTCAGGAACGATGAAGAACTAAGCAAGCTGCTTGGGTCGGTAACTATTGCTAATGGAGGGGTTTTGCCTAACATTCACCAGACTCTTCTTCCCAAGAAGATGGGCAAAGATAAAGGAGACATTGGCTCTGCTTCTCAGGAATTTTGAAGTTGTCTCCTACAGTTGTATTAAGTTTTTTTGTTACTCAATGTGGTTAATGCCCAAGTTTTCAGTGAGGATGTTATCCAATTTGGTTCTCGGGAGTTTTCTCTTCAAAGAATGAAATTATAATCAATATAAAGAAAGATTGAGATATCACCTAAATGGGCTTTTGTTCTATAGCATTCTCAATCGAGCTAATACATTGACCAACTGATTTATCTGATGCCATGGCCTCTACAAGCCTTGACCTAGCTTCATGATGTCGATGCAAGATGAAGACTGTATTTAACGTAGCCCATCTCATTTGAAAGTTTGCATCTGCCCTCGAGATGCCCAGCCATTTAGTTACATTGCTGAGCTGTTGAAAAAGGTAAAGCTTTGTAATTACTAGATTCTTGCATTGTGAGATTTTTATAACAATAGGAGTCGAAAACTAACCTTTTCAACATCAGAATGAAGGCCTACCGAGTGTCCAAATTCTAGGTGTTCTGCCACTAAGCCTCCCAATATTATGCACGAAAACTGGTTGAGAATCTGGGAACAGACGTATACCATGATCATCACTTAAAATCCACCTCTGTTTTGAAGCTGCAGAGGAATGCAATAAAGAAAACAATGATGCTACGCATATGTGCATCATCTATGGTATTGTATAGGGAGTGAGGCATATCAGATTTTTCCTATCAGTTGATCAGCAACGAGTTAACGAGCATAGAAGGGAAAAGGGAGGAGAAACATACTGCTTTGCGTAAAATACTGAATATGCAACAATGGTAACTAAAGCAAAAGTTTTCACCTTGGATGAGATTTTCCCTCTGTTTGCCTGCATGATATAAAGAAACTTCAATTTTATGAGCTTAGATTGAATACGTTTTATTTAAATGAATCTTATTAAAGCCAAAGTAGCAACTGCTCATCCAGGGAGGAGACGTAGTGGAAACGAATATGATTATAGAAAGCTTTCTGTCTTTGATGATGTCTTAGCACTTGTCACCGAAAAGTGTAAGCATGAATGATATTTCTGTGATTTATTCTTTTTAACAATGGGAAGTATCAAAAAGGGCCTCACCTTGTCGACCATGCCTTTCCGTTTCATATTACTCTTTAGCATCAGATCAACACCAACCTATGCGCAGAAATAATCATAGAACATTTTCACCACACATTGACTTGCTACAACACATCAACATTGAGGTTATGGATCACATTGGGTTCTTCAATTAGGCATGTAAAAATGTATGGATGCATATATTGGATTGTGCTTACTTCTCTCAGAAACTCGAATCCCAAAAACTCCACTTTTCCTGAAGAAAAATTTCCATGTGTAAGATCTTCCATGCTTGGTATGCTGTATCCTTTTGGAAGAGCTCCAAGCAAGTAGCCAACAAGGAAATGGCCAGCTTCATGCTGGAAAATATGTATTTACTAGTATCAGATGACAGCAGCTGCATTTCAAGTTTACAATCATAATGCAGTAGTCACAAACGAAACTACAAGTCAATAATTCCAGCTTGCTCCTTGTGGCTGCTCCAACTACTAATAATTCATTGTTATATTTCCCTGATGGAAGGCACCTGGCAGTAATCTCATTAATTTATAAGCATCCTAGGAATATTTTGTCCAACCACGAGAAACAAATTTGTCCATTTAAAGGAAAACAGATTCCCCACAGATGTGGGCCAACCTAAATCAGACTCTACGTGCAGGCAACCCTTGAGGGCTCAGGGATCTACCTGGAGACAGAGGAAATGATCATCTTTGCAGTTAGATCCTTCACCATGCATCAACTCTTCTGATCCTCCTATTTTATCCTGTGAAAGAAAATGTGGGTCAAGCTAATATGACAGTCAATTTTGACTGAGGAGTACTGAAGAAAGGAATCAAATCTAAACAAAAAATTTCGAATAAAACCGCCCTCGATGCTAGTATATATAGTTTGCCAGTTTATACTCAACAGACTACCATAACAGCTCCATCTACAATTAGAAGTTGATGATGACAAATTTCCATTATGTAGTCAAGCCAGCCATGGAAAACTAGCAAACTTTTCAATCTAATCTACTTACTCATGTTACTAAAAAGTTAAGAAGCAATCAAATGCAGGACTAAACATTTGAAACACAAACGCTGAAGCTCATAGATAGGAAGGATATCAGAACGTCAATTGATTAAACTCAACTTGTGTGAATAGCCTGATGATCTCAACAATGAGGAGCACGGAAGTTGCAGTCAAAAGAAAGAAAGGGAGAGATGGGTTAGCATACCTCATCTAGTAAAGAGCTTTGAATAGAATCAAGAACCAAATCAACTAATGGGCGGAGCGACAATAAATCTACCCCATCAAAGAATTCTAGTTGTTCCAATGCAGAGAGGCTCTTTGGTATCTACTCCATTAACAATCGATCCAAAAAAAAAAGAACAAACATTACTTAATGTCAATGATACTTCAGCAATTCAAACAGCCTTTGTAGAAATGAACTAAGTCAAACCGTCAAGATTCTAATATTATACTTGGCCCGTGTAAGCATCCAAGTTCCCGCTAAATTCACAACTAACTTAACAACCATTCTATGCGTGTTATAATCTTGAAACTGTATGAAGAAAAAATTGCTGCTTTTGAACCAAATGGGTGCCGCGTTATGCCCACTTGATCCGAAAGCCAGCAGAACCCAGACTACGACGAGAGAGGTACCTGTTTAGCAGCGCCGAAGCCGCGGAGACCGCCTGACTTGCCTTGAAGTCGCTTGACGAGTGACTGAGCAGTCTTGAAATTGCCATTAGAGAGCTGTTTATCAACTCTCTGTAGAGCTCGACGACGGCGAGCTTCGAAATCTTCCACCTTAACTTCCATTACATCTAAAGGTCGGGTTACTGGAGGCTGTGGCCGGAGCTCAACCCCAAAGTTCATTTTTATTTACGCTTTACGCTTCTGTTTGGCTGCAAGAAAATAACATTCTTCAGCAATAGGTAAAGTGGGAAGAAGTACAAAAACTGACCCTCCGTCGTAGCTACTGTTATCCTGTTTCTGTGGTTGACAAATTGTGCCTGTGCGAGTATTTGACGAGGGCATTGAATTGAATTCAAATTGTAATGTTATACGAGAAATATAAATGGTCAATAAGGCAAAAACATTTAGTAGAAGGGGGAGATAAGGCTTCGTGAAATCACATTGACGAAGAATAAAAAGTTGACTTAGAAGGAGCAAAACTAGTGAAAGACGACATCATTGTTAATAAGTAAATAGTTAGATGATAGACACATAGTTATATAAGAGAGGCTACTAAAAGCCTTAATAACTATATGCTAGTTGTTATTAGCTGTTGTACATAATCCATAACTAATTTTTATAGCAAGAAAGCATTGTGTTCATTATCTCTCTTGATCTTTCGCTATTCTTCTAATTTTCTTATAAGGAGTTCTTGTTAGTTAATTTTCATATATTAATAATATCATAACACTATGATTCTTTGACAATGAGAGTGGTAGCTATGATAAAAGGAATCCAATTAAATGACGTAAGATGATTGGAAGCAAACATGTGAAATCTATTTCATGAGATATAATAGAAGTATGAATTTGCTATTAAAGAGTTAAAAGCGTAGATGCTTTAGTTATAAGAATTAGGGTTAAATGTTCCCTCATTATTGTCCATAGTGGTAAACCATATATGAGCAATCTCTTCTTCCGAATGCTTACTATGAAATTCATTTGTGTCATCCCAAGTTGATGCTTTTAATGCTTTTAGAAGATTTATGTTTTAAATCATTTTACCTTTTCTTGAGGCCCTTTATTTTGGATAATTTCTTCTTTAAGAACTTCTTGAATTTTCTAATGAGTATGCTAACGTCTTCTTCTTTGATGTTACTAGTTGATGTCTCTTCATCTTCGCTTGAATATTCTTTTGAGGCTTTAAACGCTAAATTATTTTTCTCTGAAAGCATCGTCTCTTCATGTGTCTTGTGGAGCCTCATTCCGCATGTTAGAAGAGATCTAATAAGTTCCTCTATTGGTAGAATTGTTAGATCCTTAACTTATTGTATAACTGTCAATTTAGCTTCCTACATCTTTGGAAGTGACCTAGGCAACTTTCCTACTAATTCAACATTAGTATAGGTTTTTCCAAAACCTTTGAGATCATTACTAATAACAATTAATCTAACATATATGCTAAAGAGGCTTTCATTATGCTTCATTTGAAACAATTTATATTGATGTGTTAGCATGCTTACTTTTCTCTCCTTAACTTGATTTGTGCCATCATTAATAATGTCTAAGTTATGCCAAATTTCATAAGCCCTTTCACACACAAACACTTTATTAAATTCATTTCTTCATAAAGCACAAAATAGGATATGTATGGCCTCATTATTCAAGAATCCTAATCTCCTACCTTGCGGTTCCCATTCTTCCTTTAATTTGTTTACTGTTTTGTTATCTACAATTTTTGCAGGAATAAAGAGACCATTAGATTCTATTTCCTATAAGTCAAACACTTTCGGACGTTAGAAAGAATCTCATCCTATTTTTCTAATAAAGATGATCATTGCCATCAAAGAAAGGTGGTATACTAATGCTTTGTCTCTTTTGGTTGAATGATGATGATGATGCTCTAAATATGTTGTTATAAGCTTTGCTATACGATTTTGTTAGAAATGCTAGCCTAATAGATCTACTCTGATATCACTTAGTAGTCCATAATGGCACCTAAAAAGGGGGGTGACTTGGGTGTTCACAAAATTTAACAATTTTTCTAACCAATGTACTTAATTCAAAACATTCAATTTAAATAAATTTGAGAAAATTTCTTAATATAAATTAATCGAACAATTGAACAAAAATTTAAAAAAGATAGGAAGAAAAGAGTGTAGACCTATTTATATAGTTCGAAAAACAATCCTTGCCTATATCCAAACCCTTTATAGAATTACATTATAATTCTTCTTTCAAAGCAAATAATAACCTTTGTACTCTATTTCTCGATAGAGAGAAACCCCTGTTATAATCTTCTTCTAAGATGATGAGGATTCTCAGTCTCATTTGCATCACACCCAATTACAATAATATATTGCCCTAACTATTACAATTTAAAATACCTCACTTTGTTATTTGATAACTTTAAAATGGCCCTCTCATACAAATATGATGCAACGATGCTCAAATGATTGAAAAACTCTTTGTAGCATATGTATACAACACTCAAAAACTAATAAGAAAACACCTATTTATGTTGTTATGGGTCCAAAAATAGTCATTGGAGCTAAGAAGTAGCCATTAGAATGACTATATAAAGTGCACCGGTCGACCAATATGCATTACAACACCAGATTCACTAGCAGTTGGAATACTGGTCGACCAGCACATATTGTTGACTAATATAGAATAATGATCGACTAATACATCAACCAATGTTGCAAACTTAATGTACATCAATTTGAACAGCTTTAACCTGTATTAGTTAACCACTAACCTAAATAGGTTGAACAATCATCCTAAAAACATGATTTAACAACTTCAAATGCTCAAAACTAATTTGTTTAATCCAAATATGATTCATTCACTTCCCATAATATTTCCCAAAGATTATTTGAAAGATCAGGAGGCTTTTATGTAACATCCCATTACTTATGATAAGACTTGAATAGTGAACATGAGAAATTTCTGAGAAGTTAGAATACATAATTCATGCTTATGCAAAATATGGCATATACATATGTGAGAATGTTGATTTTTACACAATAACATGATTGTACATGTATTCATAACATTTTTTTTGGATAAAATTGATTTATAAATGTGATTATATTGAGAATTGTGGTTTAAATGCGTAAAAAACTGTTTTGGTGTTGTTACTTGTTGTTTCGAAAATTTTGGTGAATCTTAGGAAATTCCAAAAATTTGGGGTACATTTGGACTGGGACAAATGCCAAGTGGTTGGATAAATTGATGCATGAAAAATTTGAATGATTTAGCCTATAATTATGTGACAAATGGGTTGGTAAGTTGATGACATTTGGCATAGTTAAATTGGTGACAAATGAACCAATCATTGTGTGACAAATGGGCTGGTAAGTTGATGACAAATGACATTGATAAATGGACAAGTGGTTGCTGTACTTAAATGACTTGTGACCTAGCTTGAATAGTGACATTTGGTAGCTTATGGAAGGGATAAGTGCTTACATGATTAAGGACATATGTTGAAATAATATGGTGACATCTAGCACCTTAGGTGTAAAGTTTCTGCATGTTGCTTCAACCTAACTCATTCTCTTCTCTTCTCATCTCTCATCACCGAAACTTGTTGCTGTCTTCCCCTTCTTGTGTTTTGCTTGAAGCTATGCTAAATTACCACACTAAATACATGCTTTTACCCATCACA
>JAOTIZ010000003.1:27406775-27431375 GCA_027123425.1 Erythroxylum panamense | reverse complement strand
CCTTCTCACCATCACAGGTTCATCAATGGCATTGGGCTGAGTCATAACAGTCATCTTAAATGATTAAAGAGAGTTCAAAATGATGATATATGTGCTTCTGGACAAAGTTGATGCGCGAAGGGCATGTGGAAGTTCAACATGCCCAAAAGGATGCTTATCCGCATATAACTGCTCGACCAAAGCGCAGATAACCGACATACGACAACGACGGTGGTGGAATCAAAACAGGCACCAAATGAGAGGCGACATTACAATGAAATTATTAGTGTTGGAACTAGGAAGGCCAGAAGCAGAAAACCGTTGGTGTTAAAGGAGATTATATTTGCCTTTTTGTATCTGAAAATCACAATATCATCACACCACGCAATACAAGCACGGTAGACCTGCATGCAAATGTTTTTAAAAATCCAAACAGGGGCATTCCGAGAATTGAACTCAGGACCTCGCGCACCCTAAGCGAGAATCATACCACTAGACCAAATGCCCATTTGTTAACTCGAGGTGGAAATTGTCATAAAGTTTGCAACACTTAAAACTTATTTAATGTTAAAATAAATAGTTTAACAATTAGAAAAGTAACGAAGCTATATTATAAGATTCAAATAATTTTTAGGGTTTTATGCAGCAATATAAGTACCGGTTTGTACTGACTAGTACATATCATAACGGACTAAAACTTGTACGAAATAAAGGGTGAATCTTATCAGGTTAAATATCGGTAAGTATTTGCTCATTTTAGATTGTACTAATCAGTATTCAAAATACCAACTAAATATCGACCGACATTGAAAATTTAAAAAATGGGAAGACTTTTTTGTAAAATTTTTAAAATCCCCCTCCCTCCTACCTCTCCTTCCACCTTTTTTTAAAAAAATTAATTAGTTATTTTATTTATTTCAACTTTTGTAATTATTGTGAATTTTAATTTTAATTTTTAAAATAATAATAAATGTTTTATTACTAATAATAATTATAAATTAAATAAAACTTAAAATAAATTATTTTTAAATATTTTATATAATATTTATATTAATAAATATTATATAAAATATTTAACACTAATACCGTATCAAAACTCAATCCAATACATTACAGTATTCATAAAAAGTTTCACGTAACGCAAATTGAAATATTTATCATTTTTAATCAATTGTACACACGTGATAAAAGTCTTTTATCTCCGATGAAGGCTTAGGCTGAGTTACTTCTGGGACGCATGGGGTTTGAGAAAAAGGTAGAGATCAAGAACGTGAATATTGCTCAACCTAACGTCTGGTACATTTGGTAACATAATGGGATGCTTAAACTCGGAGGAGGAAATGAAACATTTCCTTGTCATACATGAACTTCAGTAACACCGCAATCGATTTTCTAGTTTACCTACAGCAACCTTTAGAGGTCATGAGACTGAAAATAATGAGCCAAATGGAGAACTTTACTGGGAATTTGCTTCTCATGTATTTCTGGCCAAAACTTCCCGGAATAGTTGTTTTGGTGCTGTATCAGAGGAACCATCAATAAGATCAAATATAGGAAGAATGAAATCATGTGTAAGATTAGGCAGCATTATCAATTAGTTACCTGGCAAACCAGTGAACTTTTCAAATTGAAAAAATGCTTGATTGATTAACATCTCGGTTCCATAAACAATAGTAGCTCCAGTTTCCTGAGCTTCCTTTAAAAGTCTGGTTAACTTTGGGGTGTAAATTGCATCAAAAACCAAAGAATAGTGTCTCAGAGGTTCCTGCAAAACGAGAAAGAAAGACCGGTTACTTGAAGTTTCAGAAGAACCTACATTAGGCCTGACTTCGAGCCAGAAGCACAGCAAGAACACGGCGAGCAAGAATAGAAGTGGAGCGTGGAAAATGACCAACAAAAACCTTAGGAATAGGTGTTTCATCTATTTTTGGTTTCATCCCAACAGATGTGGTATTTGCAAGAATCATTCCTCTTTCAGGATGGAAATCTTTCAGTTCAGCTAGAGTAATTGCATGTCCTCCAACTTTATCAGCAAGTTCTTTTGCTTTACCTGCATTGAATTATTTAATATCCCAAGTTCTTGGTAAAGAGTTCAGTATTTGGTTCATCTATTAATGGAAGACTAATTTGTTTATTGTCCATTCTATTCCATTACTGAGTTTAACGGTGAAACAGGAGTGATACTCACTATATGTGCGATTGACAACTACAACTCTTGCTCCTTTCTCATATCCACCATAAGCAAGGGCCTTACCAGCGCCGCCAGCTCCAATGACAACAAAGAGTTTACCAGCCAAAGGAGATCCAAGTGTAGGGCCACCATTTGATGCTGCAAGTAAATGGTATCGTCACAGGAAATTAATTTCTTGAAAGCAAGTTCTGAAGACTCTTGAAAGCAAGTTCATACGACGCACTATGTACCTCTTAGTGCCTCTTCAATTGCTGCTATAGCCCCAAGATAATCAAAGTTGTAACCTAGTATCTTCCCATCAGTTGGTCTCCTGATCATACAATTAATAGAACCTATTTCCTGCAAAGTTGAAGTAGAAATGAAAATGCACCAACAATATGGTTTTGTCAAAAGATCATTCTAAATGATGGTTGGACACATGCTAAAGCGGCACAACTACCTTGGCAATTGGATCAACCTCATCACAGCACTTCAGTCCAGCTTCCTTGTGAGGAATTGTGCAGCTGCATTTGATTTTAATAATGAATGTTGAGGAAATCCTACTATTTCAAACCGAATTCAAACATGGCAAGCCTATCTTTCCATAAATGTCAGCAATACTTACGAAGTTTATTTTTACTTAAAGAAAGAAGAATGAAGTTCCAAATCAATACCTATATCCAACAAAGTCTGGTGAAGAATAGGTGGACATGTAATTTGCCACATCATCAACCAACAAAGGTAGATATATTCCATTAAAACCGACTGACTTAAATGCTGAGTTATAAAGGTGAGGACTTTTGCTGTGACCAATGGGACTTCCAATCACACCATGTACTTTTGTGTCAGCTCCTATCCATCTGAGATTATAGAGATCCAACAATTCTTTGACTGTTGGTTGCCCAGGGGCTGATACTACCCCGGCCTCAAGAGAACCAAACGTGAGGAATCCTCCATATTTTGCAGCAAGGATCCTTGACAGTAATCCTTTCTCACCCATAACAAGTCCTATCATTGGGACCTATAATATGCCCTAGTTTCATTAATAAACATGCATGACTGTGCACACAATTCTTTTGAAAGAGAAAATGATTTCATTAATAAACATGCATGACTGTGCACACAATTCTGAAAGAGAAAATGAAGCATTCATGTGTTTATATAACCAGAAGTAAAGAATATCAGGCTTATATTTCTAAAAATGGAAGATTACAAAATTAAAGATTGATGAATTTAGCTCATAGACAACACATATGTAATACAGTACTGGTGTGTACCACTTCATTCCTCAGATTGGATAAGAAAGAAGCTCTAAAGCTTATAGGAAAAAATATACAAACAACTGGATGGGAATAGGTTGCTTACTTGTGAATGTACAAGTACTTGAAACATACGTGCATTATCTGTGATATCTAGAGCAGTTGTTGCAACCTTCACAATGTCAGCTCCGGTTGCTTGTATAGCAGCAACAAGGTCTCCAATATCCTCTGTGGATGGGGTTTTCTGGTAGTTGTGTGAGGAAACGATTATCTTGGCCTTTTCAGGTCTGTTCCCTTGAAGTGAAAGGAAGAACTCATGAGCCACCTTCAGGATGCAGGAGTTAAAAAGTTTTAGAAGTATGGCTAGTGTTGTTATAATAGAAGAATCAAGTGTACATTCAATAATTCTTCAACACAAAGATAGTAAATGCGGAATCTATGCAGCCCAACCTTAAACTCGACATCAATAAAATCTGCTCCCAGTTCCATGGCAAGACGTAGTGCCTCTTTCCTCTTGCTTTCATCTCCATCATACTGACCACCTTCCCAATTTGGTCTATATGTATACGATCCATGAGAAAAATTGTTGATGGTACAACGATTTAACCAAGAGAATGTAAGCATCTTGAATATCATACTTTGCAATTAAAACAATGTATCAAAAGCTAAATATGCAAACATTCAGAACCAAACGGGTTGATAGACTGTAATCTCAGTTTACTGTAATCACCTGTAAGTGACAAGAGTAGGTAGTGGACTTTGTTTGATCAGGACCTCGAGATCTGGCCTAGGATTGAAGTTCTTTAAAAAATCAACCCGAATTTCAACAAGGTCAGCTCCAATTTCCTTTGCCAATTTCATTTGAACCAACATCTGATCAACCGTGTCTGCCATTATTGGCACACAAATAAGTGTCGAATTCCTTCTAACTTCTTCCACATTTTCAAGATCCATAGAAGCCAACTGAATCCATCAAAATAAAGAACATGAGCGAGTCGTTGATTTAGATGTTGAATGTGATCAAGATTCTATAACTAATTGAAAATTTTTCATAAAAGATGAATTGTGTCTTTGATGAATAGTTCCTGTCTTTCTGACCCTTAAAACTCGTGATTGAGATTTGAGAGCAATGAAGGAAAGGGGGAACAAAATGAATGAATTGAAAAGCATGAAAACATTAATGAAGAAAAGAATATGTTACTTCATGAAAGCAAGAGAAATAATGAACTGACTGCAGTTAAAAAAGTGAAGTATGCACAACTGAGTTGTCCATAAAACAAATATGTCATTTAAATGGTCTGAATAGATTCACAGATTCATTCAAGCAGCAGAAATAATAAATCAGATCCCAAAGTTCTTCTTTTTCCAACATCACTTCAATCTCCTGGAATGACAAAAAGAAAAACAAAGCAATTCGCCGTAAAGCAAACTACCCAACAACTACAATAACAAAAAGAACAGATTTTTAACATATATTTGATAATCTCCGTTCCCCACTTTCCAGCAAACCAAACACAACAAAGAAAAGAAAGGGTTACCGGGGCACCACTGAGCGTCATTGTGAAGGAGGGGTGCGTGCAGAAGTCGTTGTTTGGAGCAGAGAAGTTGGCCAGACCAAGTTGGCCAATAAACTTGACCTTTGATTTTGTCACAGAGTTGACGTAGGTGGGTTAGGTGTGATTATATATATATATATATATATATACACACACAAACACGCATGGCCGTGAGGAAGGGAAGGAAAGTGTAGTAGTTGGCGTGTGACAGATTCAACTGTCTCTACTCTGTACTCTCTGCTCCTCTCTCTCTCTCTCTCTCTGTTTCTGAGGCTTACTATCTCTTACATTACGTACTACAAATTCAGTGAACGTTAGCTGATCATAACATAATCCAAAACTTTTGGACTAATGGGAAAACATATTATTATTATTTAATGGAGTTACTTCTAAGGATGGTTTCTTTCCAAGTCAATGTCAAAATGATACAAAGGATTAGATATACTATATGCATTTGACGTCATAAATGGAGTTTTCTTCACTTCAGATGGTTTAGAACATTTTAATTTTCAACTTAATAATGGAAAAAGGTTTGAACTTTCATAGTAATAAATTTTAAAGAAAGCCCAAGTTAAGCAAATGGATATTAACAAACGTAATATACAAACGACTTGACCTAACGATTTGTTGGCAGTTCAATTTCAGAGAGTTGAGGAAGTCGGCAATACATTCTTGGCTTATGGAGTTAGGTAAAGGAAGGCTGCACCTAAGCAGGCAAGGCGTCCACGACTCTTTCCCCAGGGCGACTAACTCCATCCTCGTTAATTGTTCCTTAACTAGGTCTCTTTAGCTTTATGTTACTCTTTTCTTCTCTTTCCTTTTCACGTAGAATGCAATACTTAAAATAAGTTACACCTAATTCAAGGCCAACCTGAGTTGGTAAAGGAATTTTTTTAGTTTAAGTGAGATTGTGAGTTCAAACTCTTATCATGTATACAGTCGTTTAAAATTTAGAGTAAGAACTTTGCTTCCCGTAAGAGACTTAGCCGACTCAAGCAAGGAGTAGTTTGAGTGTAGATAACTTAAAGATGTCTTCTCATAATTAAGACCTTCTTAAAACAACTCGTGAGTAATAAAAAACAAGATACACCTTACGAATGGTAACCGGTAAGCCAAAAAAATAGATGTTTGATTAAAATATAAATTAAACTATAACATTTCACAAAGTTTAAAATGAAATATATGTTTAAATTAAAATTTGATTATTCATTTGTTATATATAATGTTACTATTGATGTAACATGAGTTTACTATTTTTTATTAGATATATACGTTCCATTGTGTCACGTAATATACACGGTGCATAGCGAGACTCACACTTCATATTTAACTTAAATTAATTTAGGTTTTTTCTTTAATTCTGTTAATTTATAATCAAGTCTAATTAAATTTAGTTAACCAAATTTAATCTCAATAAACTCTAACTAACCTAATTTAATCTTAATAATTACAACATTATTTTCTATCCCCTTTCTAGATTCCATAGAAGCTTCGACTTTAGTAACCATTTCAAGAACTGGCAGCCTAGCTAACTCTCTTCTTGGTCTCCTTTTTCATCTCCTTTAAATTACTTCTGACATTAACGAAGCCTCTGATATTTTTATAAGCTGCGATTGTATTTCAATATTTCCAGTCATATTTATTGAAAATTTGTGTATTTTTTTATAAATGGTGTCCTTTTAGATCAACATATCGATCATTAACTTTTTTTTTTTAACATTATAGAATGTTATTTGTGTTATTAGTGTGATACTTAGGGTGAAAACTTGTAAAGTTATGAATCCCCGTCATATACTAATATAACATTAAGTTTAAATGCGCAAAATGTGATTTGTTATTATGGGTTATAATGTCTCGTTAAGAATTTCATGAGGTGATCATAATATATATGAAGGAGATTTTATGGATGTCTCAATTATCCGGTGAGTTTTTATTTGTAATTAGTTTAAAAAAATATTATGTATAGTGTTTAAACTTTGAAGTAAATTTTATTTTTGGTCTTTCAAGTGGTATAATGAAAATTTTACTAAGAGGATTGTTAAAATGATTTATAAATTAAGGAAAGAAATATCTATATTGAAAAAGATAATAAAAAACAAAAACTACTGAAACAAGCACAACTCACAACTATAGAGAATGAGGAACAAATAAAGCTCATGAAATAAGACATTAATTTATTAGCAAAATAAAAAGAAATTTAAAGTTTATATTGATGAATATTGCAATAGGATCTGTTATGCTTATAGTGGATGTTATTTTCAAATATGTCGTAGAAAAATTCATTTAATTGGAATGTTAACTTTTAAACTTGACTTATATTGCATGTAATGAATGTGAACTTAAACTATATATTGTACTGATTATGTAAGGAAATTCTACATTATTTTTCATACTACACTTTTAATATTATAAATATATAGAGGAGCAAATATATAGATTGAAATTCATGTCCTAGACTGGAATCCATATACAAAATTGGCAAGCATATTTACATACAGGCAAAAACAATGTCAATAGTGTACCAAAGTTATGCCAATAACACATGCATCAACAAGTTAAGCTAATAGCACATTCATCAATAAGTTATGCCAATAGTACATCCACAAAAAAGTATATCAGTGTTCATATAATCATGTTTAATGTGGTTGATTTTTGATTTTTAGCGCTATAATGCCTCACTCATTTACTCTTAATTAGGAAACTTGTTATTGTGATGAATGTGCCAATGATGCTTTCCTCTTCTCTGCTTCAGTTTGTAATTATTGTAAAGTGATGTTAAATTGCCCTTTAAACCTTAGACCCCTTAGTTGAAGTGACAACTTGAATGTATAAGGATCAATATCTCTAAACATCCTTTTCCTAGTATGTGAATAACTACCAATACAGAAATAAACATATAATTTATTATATTGTTTTATTAATTGTCAATAATGCAATAATTAATTTTATGTATAGAACTCATAATATTGCTTTGTTAACTAAGAATAAAATATCTTAAACTATGCCTATACAATAACATATATTAATTGAAAGAAATATATTCATTAATTATTACAACTAAGATAAATTGATCATAAGTTGAACACTTATATACCTATGAAGATGCCTCAGTAATAGCCTAATAGTAACAACTGGAATAACAACAAGAAAAAAATTAATAACTCTAATAAAATAAAATGATTCATACACCAAAGCAAGTAATATTAAGCCTATTGCACTTTTTAGAGTTGTGGCTTGAATTTCCATATTTATTACATTTTTACACTTGTTTTGTCCCTTCTGAGATTTTTTTTTGGATCTGTTCTCTTTGACACTTATTCTTTTAGATTGTGGTTGTATCATCCTTGCATCAATTGTAGGTCAGAAAATTTTACCAATAATTGACTGCAGCATATGTCCATATAAGAAATTAGGCCTTATGTTGGTCCCTCATAGCATTTACAAGGAAGGTGAATTTGGTGTTTAAAAATTTAACAACTTTCCTATCTAATATACTCAATTAACAACAAGCAATGTAAATCAGAACTAGGAATCTGGTTAATATAAATCAATTAAATAATTGAAAATAATTTAAAGAGGTGGGAAAGAGATAATAAAAAATCAATATATAGTGGTTCGATAAGCAACCCTTTCATATGTTTACTCCTAAGACTCTTTTTATAATTATATTATAATTCTTCTTTTAAGGTGAAGAATAACATCTTTATAATCTTTCACAGTAAAGAGGAACCCTTCTTACAATATTCTCATGAGGTGAAGAAGAACATTAATACCACTTGGAACACTCCCAAACACAATATTTGGCACTCTAGTAAAAGATTATAACTAAACAATATCTTACTTATTGACTTGATAACTCCAAAATGACTCACTCAGATAAATATGAGTCAATGATACTCAAATATTTGAAAAATTCTTTTGAAATATGTGTATACAAGATCTAAAACCTTCTTGATGCTAAAACTAATGAAAAAATACGTATTTATAGTGTTTTGGAAACTTAAATAGCCATTTGAGCTAATAAGTAGCTATTACAATGACTATATATAGTGCACTGGTCGACCAATATTTTTGTAATACTAGATTCACTAGCCGTAGGAATATTGGACAACCAATACATATATTGCTTGAATAATATGACATATTGGTTAACCAATACATTAATTAATGTTGCTACAAACTCTTAGTACATCAATTTTAACAACTTTAACCTATATTGGTTGACCACTAACTTATATAGGTTGACCAATTAACCAAAAATTATGATTTAAACACTTTCAAGTGCTCAAACTCAAATTGATTAATACAAAATATAAATTAAACACTTCCGAAAATGTTCCCTAAAGCTTGTTCTAAAGATCAAAAGGCTTTTATAAAAACCAAAAGCTTCAACGCCTTTTAATGAATAAAAACTCTCATACAATGACGTATAATTAAATGTTTATGCATGGAGAGCCTTTTGGATCATAAAAGTAACAAAATGCGATTACAAATAATAATACAAAATTGTAAATTGTAAATTTTTTTCTTATTTTGATCTTCATTTTGTTGGTTGCAAACTTCAACTTCTCTTTTTCAACTTCATACACTATTTTCTTGAGTTTATGGATTCATTTTGTTTATAATATTTCTTTTCATCAAAATAATAAATACATTAATAGTTTATATATTTTGTTACCATCAAAACTTTAATTAGAATATCCCTTGGTTCAGCACCTTTTTATAACAAACATCTACAAATTTCTCAACCCTTTGTTTAAAATGATATATTGACCTTAGCATATGTTTGCAAGGATACCATATAAATCTTATACCTGACAACTACATGTTTATTATTTACTAATCTTCACAATATGTTTATTATTACTCTTTACAACTTTATATACCATATCTTCTTTCTTAACTATTCTCTTCTACATTGAATCCTTTTTGTTCTTTTCCAACTCCTCATAATAGTTGGTGCAATGTTTGACTTACATCTATATACAAATTATCTCCTATGTATATATCTCTTATCGCCATGATTCTAATTATTTCAAGCATGCTAACTACTAACCTATTTATGGTCAGTAAGATCTACCCATTAAAATTTTTGCTCATGCTGTTGCCAACTATCTAGCACTTTAATTCAAATGATTAGTAACAATTCGTCCACTTCTTCTTAAGATATTCAAGTAAGGTAGAAGTGCATCTAAGTTCTATTTTGTCAAGCCTCTTGAGTTGCTCATTGGAGCCTTCTACATAAGTTAACTATGAGCAATTCTGAAAATGCTTTTTTTTAAGTCATTTCCCTTCCAATCTCTATGCAAAATGTGGTTGATATGTCTAACACACGTTTAGTAGTTATATTTGATAAAGTCTCTTCTACATATCTAATTAATCCCTTAAAAATTGATCTTTTTAAAAAATAATAAAGATTAATTATAAATATATGAAGATTAAGTTACCATTTTGATATCAGATATGATTATAAGTTCTTCACCATCATCCAATTCCAAACTAAATATTGGTAAATTCATGAATAAACTCTTATGAATCAATATTTTTTACCTTCACGATAGCCCATGTTAATTAATACATCCCTCCATCTCCATCAAATGCATCCAACCTTTTTTCATGACTTCAAAGTAAATGTATAACCTTTGAACTATAATAAAAGATAATGAAGAATTATATGAATTTTGTATTACAGAAGAATGAAATGTGATTTCTATTGCCTATAAAAAAGAAGTCTCCTAATTTCTTGTCAGTTATAGCTTCATTGTTAAACTAGAATTATTAATCTTCAAATCATATCCATATACCTTGAAATTTTTTAATAATAAAATTTATTACCCTCTATTTTCTAAATCTTCTCTTTGGTACTCTATACATGCATAAGTTAAAAGATATGTTCAACTTCTTTCAACACTATATAACAGTTTTTATTGTAGAGATACTAGGTTTCTTAATAATTATATCTTTTGCTTTCATTCTTTTTCAACCTACTATAATATCTTATTTGCACCACACAATCCATAACATTGTCTTCGAATTCTTTTACATTTTTTAGCTCTATGTCCAATCTCCAATGTGTTACCACACTAGTTAGATTATGTCTAAGTACTTGATCTTCCCAATGCTTCACTTAGCTCCTCTCCATTTAGGTATTTATCATTACTAATAAAACTACCACAATCAATTAAATCAATTTTGAGTGATGATCATTAAGAATTTCTACTTGGAAATCAACTTGTATATGTTCATCAACATGGTCACCAACTTGTTCATCACCCTAGTCACTAACTTGTTCATCACCTCGACCACTAACTTGTTCATCATTTTGTTAATAATTTATTGTTTAACGTGTTCACTAACATGTTCACCATCAACATACTCTATCTTGACATCAGTAATTCCTTCTTCATCATAATTATATTCATCCTCCCCAATAACCTCCTCTACTTTAGTTAGGAACTGATATGTCTTAACTTACATGTTACATACACATTAACTATTTTATTAAGTTTCATTAAGTAATAAACCCAATATAAATTTTCTTTGATTCAATAAGTCTCTATGACTCCCTATATTTAAAACATGATACATTATTAGAATGCTTTGTCAACTTGAAGGTATCCTAATTCCTTCCTATCTCATATAGTTGTCTATAACTGATATAATCAAGGTCAAAAATCTTAATGATACTTGACTGCCTTTTAACATATTTCAATTCATGATCTATTATGAACTTCCCACAATAACATAACTGTATAGCTCCATATTAAGCCATTTTAAACTTGTTCATAATCACTATAAAATATTAAAAGCATCATAAGGTCCTATTATGAAATCTTAATATTAGATTACATTCCATATTGATGTAACTTATACACCACAATAGTTAAGGACAATGATTTGCATCAGGTGTATGTAAATCTAATGAACTCTCTGTCATATGGTAAAGTATTAAATTTATGTAAAAAAAATTCCATCCTTTATAATTTTAAATTTCATCCTTTATAAGGGACATCACATCTAATATCTAACAAATAACTTTATTAGAAGGGAAAGAGTGATGATAACACACTAGCATAAAGTGATACATAACTGGTCTTATTAGCATAACATGAGTGAAATTACATCATGGAAAAACTATTAATTATATGAAATCTCATTATGAAATGATTATTAATCATGTTCAAAACATATGCTTGACATGCTTCAAGTACATATAATATGCTTTAGTGAATAGAGTCATAAGTTTGCACTTCTAAATGTATGAGTCATAAAATTATGTCTTAAGTTATGATTGATTGCTCTTGTATTTACCTTAACCAAGTTATAAATTTAAGATCAAGTACACAACTGATAAGTTTTAGTTATATAATAGCCAAAGGCCAAAAGTGCATTTCAAGCCTCAATGTTTACAACAAAATACAAGTTGAACCCTAACGCTTCCAAGCATTCAAATTAAATCCTGACATTTTCAAAATGTTCAGAACAAACCTTGAGTGGATGGAAAATTTAACAGAATTAAACGTCCATTGGTTAAATACTACGTCAATGTTAACATGGTATTAGTTATTATTTTTAACTAGATAGTGGGTCCAACTATCACGAAGCTAAGCGGGGCCAACTTTTTAAAATATAAAAGTGGAGTCTATAACTACAAGAAGATAATATCAAATAAAGTAAGGGTAGTTGTGGGAAGAAAGATGTAGTCACAACTTTATTTAATTTGTTAACTAATACAGAAAATTGTATAAGAATGATAGAAGTAGGGGTTGTTATAACACTAATAGGGGCCTTAGGAAATTAAGGTGTTGCAGAGGAAGCAACTGGTCCTTTGGCTTTGATTGTGAGGCAACCAATTGGTGCTGAAGCAACGAGGAGGGAAGACATGGTTGTGGCTGGCATAATAATAATGATGCAATATTGGACACCAAGAGGGAAAGGAAATGATGCTGCTGCAATATATGGTATCAATTATTGGAATAGTACCTAACCCAAAATTGATCTCCTTGACCACAACTCAAGCGAGAAATTTTCATATGACTTTTGAAGATTAGGCTGCAATTCAATCATTTTCACCATCTACCAATTGTGATCTTTTGAAACCAACCCAATCGGAGACATACAAAATTCACAATAAACAAGAAGGACCACATCAATAAAGAAACCATACTATTTATTAAAAAATAAAGAAATAATTTGGTGCAAAGACTATACCAAGAAAAATGTTTAACCTAAAATACAAACCAGGGACCTACCACGATGTAATAAAGGGGATGATACTGCTTGGAGGAGATGATGGACAAATGAACTTCAATCAGAGGGCGGCAAACGAATTTCTGGTGGACGCATCTTTGCATAAGGTAGACAGTACGGGCATTGATTTTGTTTCCAAAAATTAAGGTTTCTAATTAAATTTAACATAATTAAGATTAAGTAAAATAATTATTTGTTAATTTTAATTATGGAAAGAGAATATAATTAGAATTCTTTCAAAAATATTTAAATACCGTCTTGTTTTTTCAATTATATCATTAATCATATAAGATTGTTATATGTTTCAATTCAATTTTATTGTTTTATTAGACCGGGTTGTAAATTCGGGTAACTATTACGACAAAAAAAGCAAAAGGTGTTTTCACCATTTTGATTCCTGAAAGTGTCAGGATGCTCAGTAGAAGTAGCCTATAGGAATAGATCCTCTGTATCCCTTACCTAGTGCCCTCTGTTCCCCTTTATTTGAGAGCAAAGGAAAATTGGGTAGGTACAGAATAGGAGGTACGGAAGATCTGTAACCATAGCCTATTGGGTAGGTAAAAAGTAAGCGGTAAGGAAAGTGACAATTAAACAAATCAAAACAATAAATGAGAAGAAAAGTACTTACTCGTTATATGAATTCTGTATCAATTATAGACATAAAATTTCGTCATTTTATGTCTAATTATACATAAAACGATGCCGTCTTAAGGCGGAAATAAGATTAGAGTAAAGTATTTGGGACAAAGGATTTGGCGAGAAATACTAGTCATGTTTGAGCATTCATATAAGAAGCAAGTGTCGACATTTTTATTACAATATTTGAAACTTGTGATGCAAAGGGTACACCATCTTTGGAGGTGACAGTCCCTAAATTTCATATATAAAGTAGAAACTTGTTTGGATTTAAAGGAAAGAAGGGTTTGCCAATTGATAAATGAAAGATTCAATTGCGGAGACAGACATTTGCCTTCTACATAATTTGGATGATGATTTCGTACATCAGAACTTGGCTAAAACGATCTCCCTCATAAAGGCAGTTGGTGCTGCAAAATAGACAAAAAGCAAGAAAAATTTATGGCTCTGTCTATTAAATGAAAACACTACTGAAACAAATGTTAGGTCTCCTAGCTAGTTAGTTGTGTTACAAACATTTAGAAAGAGCTCTGAAGGTGAATGATTCAACTTTTAATTGGTGTAAATGCATAAAACAATCTAAAGTAACAATAATTTTTAAAACTCTAATGGTGCTTTCCCGCATTCTGTTCTGTTCTCCTGGAATTCAATAGTCAAGTATTAACAATAACAGCATATTTAAATCTTGATTCTGTTTAGGCTCAAAGAAGTAGAGTCCAAAACTAAATACTAGGTATATTCAGGACTGAATGACATTGAGGTTTTCAGGAAAAACGAGAGAGAAATTGGTATGTCAAACAATACCTTCTTTGCCAGTGAAGAGGGTGAACTGGCCAATAGCCTGTCTGAGGAACATTTCGACTCCACTTACTATGATGGCTCCTGCAGCATCAGCATCTTTTAATAATCTGGTTTTTCTGGGTGTATATACAGCATCAAAAACCAGCTGATAGTCACCCAAGGTTGCCTGAAAAAACGGAAAATAAAATTTTAACAATGAAAATTGAACCAAAATTTACTTTTAAATACACAGAAAATATGAAAGAACCTCGGCAACAGGAATTCTATCTGTATTTGGATGCATTCCTACAGGTGTTGCATTTGCAAGGATGGCTTTATTCTCTGGCTGGAAATGGGCTAAATTTTCAAATGGCTGAGCTTCACCCGAAACAGCCTGAGCAAGAGACTTTGCCCTCTCTTTTTGTATAAACACAAGAAATAGCAAGAAAAAATTATTTTAGATGCTTTTTCACTCAAATTTTCCAGTTCATAAACTTATGAAAATTAGAGGTGCATAAAATTTAGAGTTAAAAGATATTGTATTTACCAAAATCAATGTCAAATATTAGTACTCGAGCTCCTCTACTTTTAGCACCAAAAGCAAGTGCCCTTCCTGCACCTCCAGCACCAACTAGCACAAATTGTATCCCATCTAGTGGAGAACTGAAAGATATTGTGCTGTTGTTGTTTCCATGTCCTGTAATATATAGATGAACGATATATATAGCAATATGTAGAATTTGGAGCACACTGATTGCAACCAATTGAAAGAATTTGGAGCACACTGACTCCACCCAATTGAACATGTTTCAGGTGTACAATGTTCGGAAGTGTTAACATCAGTACCTTTTAAAGCATCCTCAATAGCGGTTATTGAAGCCTCACAGTCTGTGTTATAACCTATCAGCTTCCCATCGGTAGGCCTCCTTACGATGGTATTAACAGCACCTATAGACTGATTAAATATGTGTAGTTCATCAAGTTAGAAAATTTTGTCAGTTGTGATCAAAACTGCTTGTTGATAACAGATCATCCTGGTAATCTAGATAATAAGTGACCAGAAGTTGAGGACAATATTTCATATGGAATTTAAGTTTAACCTTAGCAAGAGGATGGACTTCATCACAGAACTCAATGACAGCTTCCTTGTATGGGATGCCAACACTACAACCAAAATGGAGATAATGAGAAAATCTTAGGACAATCAGAAAAAGTGAACCAATTTTGTGATCTATGCCACTTGTTAGAGTGAGAGCATCTGATCCAAGCAGTATTGTAGCATAATGTTAAGCATATTCCTGAACAGTAGATGAAGACTTGTTAAGAGTTATAGCATCTGATCCATGCAGTATGCAGCATGACGTTAAGCATAATCTCAAATAGTTATGTAATTTTAAATGAAGACTTGTCAGCAAACTGAATTTATCAAATTATTAAAGAGACCATAAGGTTCAACCAATTCAGCATAGAATTGGTGCTATCCTAAATTCCAAACTGGCCATATTAGTGAATATGCGTACCTATAACCTGCAAAGTCAGGGCTTGAATACACACTGAAGAACTCCTTGAGATTATCTACGAACATCGGGATATATAACCCATTATAGTTCACATGTCTAAAGGTGGGATTGTGCAACAAAGGGCCTTTGCTATGGCTAACAGGCTTTGAGATCAGACCAAAAACTTTAGTTTCTGAATTTATGTACTCAATTTTGTAGGCTTGTCTAAAGCTTTGTAAAGTAGGTAGACCAGGAACTGCATTTTCTTCCAAGCATCCATAAACTAAGGCCCCTCCAAATTTTGGACACAATATCTGGCTTATGAGACCTCTTTCCCCTTCAGAGTAAGCAACCATAGGTACCTGAAAGCGAGAGATGAACTGGTTACACATAGTTATCCTCAAAAGCATAAACATGAAATATATATATATGTATGTATGTATAAAAGCTTCTATGAGTCAATTTTGTGATTGCTTTTATTTCAAGAATTCAATCTCTGGATCTTTTAATAAATTCCTTGATAGGGTGCTAGCATAGTTGTCACAGCGCATTCTTTCAAATAAATGGCCAATGTCTTCAACTGTAGAGGATATTTTCTTGATTTGAGAGACAACTACAAACTTTGAATTATGTCATTTTCTATTCACAAAATTCTGTTCTGTCACAATACCTGAGAATATGAAAGCAAGTGAAAGATTCTTTCCATTTCTGTAATGTCCTTTGCGTTGGAAACAATTTTAATAATATTAGCTCCAATAGATTGCATTCGAGCAACAAGTTGACTGAAATTCTCTTTCGAAGGAGTTATGCCATTCACATAACAGGATACAATAACTTTACCAGTTCCATGCTTTTTTTTAATTGCCCCGATCAGATCATAGGCAACCTGAAAAAGATAGCAAAAAACTCAGATAAGACGTACAAATAAAAAACTACAACCATGAGGTTAAAAGTTGATTCTGAAGCTGATCTTTTGAGAGTAAGCTAAAGGCATCCGTATAGTCAACAAGCTAGTTGTAAGAGATGATGTTATTATTCCTCCTAGTATAACTATTCTTCCAAATATTTGAAGGCACAGCTACTCTTCTAATGGTGGAAATAGAAAGGATAAGAATCTTCTTTAAGAAAGAATATGGGTACTTTAATCTTATCCAATGGCATCCAATACTATCCAGAAACTGCAGGTCACAGAAACAGAAATATAAACTAAAAGGGAAAGGTAGAATTCATAAAAAGAGGAGAAGGTGCCTAACAGGTGCACTAAACTATCTATCTATCTATCAAGATACTCTTTCAGAAAATTAGATAAGCCAAAAAATCAGAGATAATCTTGGACAATCTTCACATGCTTAGACATGCATTTACATATGAGTGCTGAAGAAGAATTCTGAAACTACCTTCAGTTCAAAATCAACATAATCAGCTCCCAGTTCATGAGCTAAAAGAAGGGCATTCAGCCTTGACTCCTCATCTCCCTCATACTGACCACCTTCTGATTTTGGCCTGGTATCACAGAGCATCACCGTGAAATGAATGGAAGCTTGTAATTACTTGCATTGACAAAAATCTTTGTATACACTGGAATTCATTAATTTGACTTCTCAAGTAAAACGAAAAAGGGGAGAACAGAAATTAACACGAAAATCAAATGCACAAAAACATAATGCATGCCTTTTGTTTTATTGTTTTAGATTTATGGTCTTCAATTGAAGATTCTGATCGTCCTAGGAAGCCATGCTTGATTGTAAGGTTTTGTTCACATCACATAACTGTTAGGAAATAGGGATGTGATCTCATCAAGTAGCATAAGAAAATAATTTTTTTTTAAGGATTTTCCAGAACCATGATTTCTTTAAATTTAATAACATGATTAAATAATTATCCCGTGTGCAACCAACCAATTGAGCATAGGCCATAAATCAGCAATAACTGTAATTTTCACTTTCGTATCTGTTTTCCCTATTTTTGAGCAATCATAGCTGCTATGATTCAAGATAGCATTAAAATTTCCAGCTAAACTTTCCATGAAATGGTGAAACACACTCCTCCTTTCCCCATCAAGAAACAAAGAAAATGAAAAGTGCATCCGGCCTACCAATATTGAAATGTCAATATTGATAATTCTTCTCCTTCTCTCTTGGGAATAACAACTTGAAGAAAACAGAACTTGGAGAATTTCGTCTACAAATCAGAAAGTTTGTTAATGGGAAAGCTAAAGTCATGATTGGAAATTTTATATCCTGCATAACCATTGCACATGGTTACTACCGTTTCACTGCTAAAAGCATTCAGCAAGTGGGACCTTTTAGTTCAACGTATCCCTACAAGGCTACAACCAACCGACGTTAGTCGTGACTTGACTATGGATTCAAAAAGGTCTCCTCAATCAAGAAGGTGATAAAATTTGGACAATATGTAGTTTGGTCACCGTAGGAAAGTGAAAGAAAATTATTCATGAATTTGGCTTGAGCCTTATTTGAAAATATACGCATGTGAACAATGCTAGACAGGGAAACGTTAGATACCATCAAACCTCTAGGAAGAAAGGATATTGCAGCAATAGGAATGGAATGCAAAACTTTACCTATGAACGATGATAACGGGCAATGGCTTGTTTCTGAGGATAGTCTCGAGGTCTTGGCGAGGCTGGAAGTTCTTAATATAATCCAACCTGACCTCAACAACATCAGCCCCTTGTGCCTTTGCAAGAGACATGCAACTGAGTAATTGCTCCACAGATTCAACCATTAATGGAGCACAAACCAGGGTAGAAGCAGTGATTACTCCAACACGACCCATTGGACGAAATGAACCAATAGTATCTTCGACTGGAATGAATGAAAGAATGAAACAGAAAAAAGAAGGTATGGCAGAAACGAATGGGTTTACAGTAAATGTATATGCGTGCAAAAAGCCAGAATATTTATCTGCAAATCAAGAACACCCCATTACAGAAAGAACTAGGAAGTAATGGATATGGATTCAGCTACCCCAGAAACAAAAAATGGTTATCAATTCTTTGATGTAGAATGGAGTGAAACACAATTCAAATAGAAAGAGTAGATTGGAGTGAAACAGAACTAATAGAGAAAAATATCACATACCAACAACTGGGATAGAACAAACAGGAACAAAGCAACTCTTTTTATATGGCGAAGAAAGGAAATTCAGATAAGGTTTGGTGAGAATTGTGACTTGGAACAGACCCTCATTCGAAGCAAGAACTCAAATTTGTCTTTTTAAAAATGCCAAATTGAGTACGGGAATCTAGCAACAAAAGAGAAGAAATAGAAATAAAGTAAATTCCTTTTATGAAGTGTACTTGACGAAGGGCATGATGTACGAGGAGTTGGTGAACAATGTCCGATGCTTTAACAAAGTTTCATGACAGAGCATGTCCATGAGGAAAAGTCCAAGAGCTACATAAGGAGGGTTTATGTTATTATGAAGCCGCCGTTTACTCTGGTTTGGTCAGGTTTGGGGTTTGGTAGATTGGTGGGCGTTGGAGTAGGTGAGAAATGGTATCGTTATATGTATATTTATGTATAAACATAGTGCATGCAGGGTGGACGTGAGTGCGAGGAGAGCATAAAGGGGCACCTAAGCACCTTCTCTTCTCTTTTCTTTGTGGAAAACATTACTTTTTCAATGTTAATGTACCAAGAAAATATAAATAAAAAAAAAGATGCTTGTGCGCATGTTGAAGTGGTTTGTGGCTCAGATGTCATTTGCGTGTGGGTTTCATTTCGAATATGCGATTGGATTGTATCGGTTCACCATTTTGTCGTGTTTGAGTTGAGACTAGCCATCAAGCTTGAAAATTTGTTCAATGGAACTGAAGTATCCTTTTCATGGTAAATAGTTAGGAGAACGTAAGGAATTACGTGAAAAGATTGGCAAATTACATATCATTTAAGTTGAGCTCTCATCGAATTGACCATTTCTTATATCCACTTTGAAATTTAAAAAGAAAAAAAGGAAAAGGGATTCTTTCAGTAACTCAATCCCACATAAGTAGACCATTAGAGCATTACAAAATGAAATTAAAAAAATAACAAAAAGCTAGATACCATGACATTATCTTCTAAAGTAACTCAGTTTCGCTCCCAGAATTTACACATATCGTGTATTGTAATTTTTTAAAAAAATCCAAACCTAACTGATGTTTATTCAACTGTTGTTATGTACAGAGCTTGGTTCATTTTTAGAAGGGGTGACCAAACTGTACAGTCTAATACTACTGAATCTAGGGCCTCCAAAAGGGCAAACACCTACCGTCCCATTGTTGATATGGATTACCAATAATATGGTAGGAGCTACCATGAAAGGGTATAGGATTCTCTCGAGGTTCATTACCTGCAATTCTTTTTCGAGCCTCTCCTGATGACACCTTTCGCCGGCGCTTCTTGCCACTCTGACAAGACTTTTCAGTGCTGGTAAAAGCTGGTGCATTCGTTGGGGAAGGTGTGGTAGGGGCTGCGGAAGACGTAGTGGCTGAAGTTGTAGGGCCACAGTTCTTGTCGTTGTGCTGGAGTGAAACTTCACGACACAGATTTGGTGCTCCTTGTTCAATACTACACTTCATATTTTTGAGAAATTCAATAGTCTGCCTAAGGCTCATCAATGGAAATTCAAGCTTGTACTCTTCAATGCATCTGATGACAGAATTTACAACACCGACCCTTTCAGTAATTGCATCAATCTGTTGATAGAGATAAGGTAATTGTATAAGTATATGGAGCAGAGATGCTAACAGGATATAAAGAAAAATAGGCATTGAGGAACAAAGTGAGAAGGAGAAAACATACCCGTTGTGCAATTGGCCTGTTCAGTTTCGGTGAACAAATGGATCTGTATTTAGTTTTGTGGTACTTCAGGTAATCCTTTAATAAAGGAACTGGTGGAAACTCTTGAACGCAGTTAAATGCAAAAATAAACCGGATACCCTCTATGTGCTTTTTTTTGCTTATAAGCCTCCTTATAAGACCTGTCACCATATAAATCATTGCCTTTAATTGCCCATAGTAGACAAGACTAATTAGAAAAATTGAACGAAAAGCCATAAAACAATAATATTTCATTTAATCCTAGTACAAGTACACCCTTGATAATTATGAGAACCATTCATGTCAAATGAACCTGAAATATATTTATCACATACGGATACATAAAATGAAGCTACGATTAAGGGAAATAAGAAGATTTCATGTCATATCAGCAAGCCAACTAATTGGCCATTCCTAAAACTTCAAGTTGGTAAAACTAATGACTTAAATGAAGCCCAGAAAACTGATTACTAACATAGAATACACCGATGAGGAGTCCAATTTATCCGTTGAGTTCTCTGTTTAAAAAAATTGCACTCGTAAAAATGCATAAACTTCGTGTCCGTGGCCAATCGCCTAACATCTTACAAACGTGAGAAACAGAGTATCAGAGATAGAGATGAATTTTTTTGAGTTAAAATTTTCCAGTTTGGGATTTTGTTCTTCACGATTTAAGACAAAGACATAATAAGGAAAGAACTATACCAGCTTAGATGATTGACATCATATAGATACACAGATACAAACCAACAACAACACGATTGCATATCTTCATTGTTAAGCCAAAAAACAAAGAACAACACAAATCCAGTAAATGATACAGTAATAGACCGTTACAGAGAGAATTAACAGATAACTGACTATGGTGATGACCAATAACAGGAAGCATACCTGACGCTTTATTTGCAAAACCAAACACACGGACTAACTCAGGAGCCTGAGGGTGATGAGCAACAATCTCCAAATAATCTAAGAGCTCACTGACACCAAAAGCAGAGGACAACTGATAAGCACCCAAAACAAGCAAAAATCCCAAAACCTCCACCGAATGCTCCGCACCGTGTTTATTCCATTTTTTCATCCAGTCAAGGACAAGTTTCATTGCTTCCACTGTGACATAAGAATCGATGTTTGGTGAAATCTTCATCAATTGCTCCAACAAAAAGATGCAACTCCTTCTGACAACATATTCTTCAAACTCCACATCTCCATTCTTCAAACGGGGAGGGTAAAATCCCAACATGGCATCCAAAACAAGCTTAGCAGGGTTCGATGATAATCGGATGAAACTGCTTACTTCTTCCATGAATGTAGTATCACCATCCCAATGCTCATTGAGAAACCTTTGTAAGGCTGTTCCATCTATTTCGTTTGTGTTCTGTAACATTCTACGATTGCCACTAACTGTATGGTCTGTAACATTGTTAACTGCAGAAGTATATACTGACTCAACCTTCACATTTGAAACACATGAATTGTTTTCCTTTGACTCGTGTTTTCTACACAGTTGTTCGAGGTGCTGCTTCTTGACTTCAAAATCTTGACTTTGTTCTACAACCTTCTTATATTGCACTTCAAAATTTCCTTGCTGCTCTTCAAGCATCTTGTCCTTTAATTCGATTTCTTTAACTCGGTCAGCAAGTTTCTGTTTTTCCAAATCAGCTTCTTTAAATAATTGTTGAACTTGCTTTTCCTTCATTCCGAGTTCCTTAAGTTTCTCTTCAACCTTGTCATCTTTGAATGCAAGTTCTTTGAATCGTTCCTCAATTTTCATTTCCTTCTTTCCAAGTTCTTCAAACCCTTTCTGAAGTTGTTCATCTCTTAGCTTGACTTCCTTGCACCACTCTTCAAGTTGCTTTCCCTTCAACTCAAATTCCTTACCCTGATCCGCAAGTTTCTGGTTTTCCATTTCAGCTTCCTTGAGTAATCGTCGAACCTTCTCTTCCTTAATTCCAAGCTCCTTAAGTTTTTGCTCAACCCTCTTATCCTTAAAAGTAAGTTCTTTCCACTGCTCCTCAAATTTCATTTCCTTCTCTTCAAACTTTTTCCTATGTTGTTCATCTTTTAGTGTGGCTTCCTTCGATCGCTCTTCAAGTTGCTTCTCCTTCAACTCAATCTCCCTATTTTTCATTTCAAATTCCTGACACAGTTCTTTGAATTTCTTGTCAACAAGAGACTGTTCACATTGCTTCTCTTTTGCTTCAATCTCCCTCAATCTATCAGCAACCACTTCCTCGCTTCTCCTAACTTCATTGGCTCTTTCTTCTAGAGAATTACTCAAGGATTTCAACTTATTTTCTTTTTCTCCAAACTCCAGCAACTGTTCTCGAATTTGTTTCTCCTTGAATTCAAGTCCTTTTGCTCGTTCTTCAACCTTCTTTTCTTTCGCAGCGAGTTCTTTGTACTTCTCCTCACATTTCTTCTCGTCCAAGCCAAGTTGTTTAAATCGCGTTCTATATCGCTCATCTTTCAACCTGAATTCTTTGGACTGCTCTTCAACTTGCTTCTCCTTCAATTTTTGATCATTGTATAATCGCACGCATTGTTTCTCTCTCAAATCAAGCCGTCTCAACCTCAGATCAATATCTCTCTCACGAGCCCGAAGTTTACTAGCTCTTTCCTCTAAAGATGTTTCATAGGAAGCTTTATCTCCTCTGTCTCTCATCTCCACCAACCTTTCTTGAATTTGGTTGTCCATCAATTGTATCCCTCTAATCCTTTCCTCAACCTCCTTATCTTTCAACATGAATTCCTTGCACTTGTCCTCAAATTTCTTTTCATTGAATGCAAGTTCTTTAAACCTCGCGCTCCATCGTTCTTCTTTCAACTTGATTTCCTCGAATCGCTCTTGAACCTGCTTCTCCTTCAGTTTCAATTCAGAGAAAGCATGCTCTTGTTGTTTTTTTTTGGCTTCAACCTCCTTGAGCCTATTTGCAGCAGCTTCCTCCGTAACCCTAACACTATGGTGTCGCTCGTCAATAGAACAATTGAGCAATTCCAGTCTCTCCTCTCTCTCCCCTAGCTCTCTCAACTTTTGCTGAATCTTTTTCTCTTTCGACTCAATTTCTTTAATTTGCTCCTCAAATATCTTCTTCTTTAATTCGAAATCCCTCGTCCTTGTCCTAAAATCCTCATCCTCCAATTCAACTTGTTTCCTTTTCAAATCCAATCCACGCAAAGCCTCTTCGCACTGTTTCTCCTTGGCTTGAACCTCTCTTAACCTCTCAGCAACGCTACTCTCGAACTCCTTCTCTCGCGCTCCAAGCCGAGTCAGCTTCTTCGAAACCGCCTCCCTCACAGCCTCCACCTCCTGTCTCACCTTCTCAACTCTCTCAGCCTCTTCCCTACACTCCTCCTTCTTTCTCTCCACCTCCTCATCCTTGGCCCCCACCTCTCTTGCCCGCTCTTCAATGGCATTGTGAGCAAAATCGTAATGTTCCTCAATCTCCTTCCACTGAGTAGTTATCCTGAGAATGGAGGTTGCGCGAGCGTGAAGCTCGTCGACGGCCTCCCGAGCCCCTCGCCTCCTCAAATCGGAGAGCTCCGACAACACAATCTCACCCGCCATTAAACCCAACCGTCTTATGTATATATGGATTAAAACAAAACCCTAATTAATTAATACGAATGGATTGAAGGAGAAAG
>JAOTIZ010000003.1:27364850-27377150 GCA_027123425.1 Erythroxylum panamense | reverse complement strand
TTCCGGACGGGAGAGTCCGATGATTCTGAGTTTTGTTTGGGAATTATAGAAGTGTTTATGTACCATTTGCAGGTTTTGGGTTTTATAAAATGCAACCGTTATGCTGCCGAATTTTCGATTGAATTAGAGATAGAATAAAATAAGTTTTGATTAAAAGATGAATTATGGGATAAGTATGATTGTTAAGAAGATTAATATGATTGAGTTTTGTATAAGGATAAATGTTCCAGAAGGGAAATTGTATTGTATGGATTTGCATGATTTTGAATAAAGATGGTTATAAGAAAAAGAAAAAAAAATTGTACTGGATTTCGGATATGTCTTAGTCTAGGTTTCCAACGCGATATTCTTCCAAGATTCATGTTTTCGGATGTCGGATCCGCTTTGACTTGTTTCCGCTTATGATTTGTTTGAACCATTTTGTTCGATTCCGATGCCATTCGATTTCGTTCCGATTTCAAATTCGCTTTCCGATCTCGATTCGTTTCTGGTGTGTTTCGCTTCGCTTATGCTTTCGATTTGTTTTCCGTTAAGAATCCGTTTTCGTGTGCTTTTGGCCCACTTTTAAGTAAGAGATTTGATTCGTTATTCGTATCGTTTTCTGTTTTTGGGTTGGGATCCGGTTCCGAGATCGGGTCCCAACAAATCTATGAGATCGACTACTTCCTTTATAAGGAAGAAACATAGCATGTGCTACTCTTTTTATGCTCAATTAATATCCAGTTTTAATAGAACAATCATTAGAAACAATTTAGAGATCATAAAAGTTAACAACTCAATGCACAAGGCTTCTCGCTTTGCAAGGGTCTAGGAGGGTCATCGATATATATATCCTTACTCTTGTATTTTTATAAAGAGGCTATTTTCATAATTCAAATGTGTGACCTTATGGTCACAAAGGAATAATTTAGGGATCATACATAAATGCAATATGAATATCATAATTATAATCCCATCGTAATTTCATTTGCAATTAACAATTACCTATAGACTTTACAATATACATCTAAATATATATAAGACAAAAAAATGTCTTCAAATAATTATTTCACTGAACTATAACCAATCGATTGGTTGTAGGGTAAAAACCAACAAAAATGATGTTATTTTGGTTAAAGTTCTTAAAATAATATCATTTTGAATGATCAAATTAAGTTCAAACCCAAGTTTAATTCTTATTTTTCTAGGCTCGGGCCAAATTGGCAATAGACCCAACCCAATAATGCAAGCCTTACTTCAAATTTACCTTGTAGTAGTTCTATGTTCATCTCAAACAAGTTATTGGCCTTACAATATTGGATAGTTATTCAAGTCACTTTTAATTTCTATCTTCCAAAATTTGAAGTTCAAATATGATAATTCTATACTATAATTTTTTAAAACAATCATTTATTAAACACGTAATGGTATGTTTTCCTTTTTATATTTTTGTCCCAACATATTAATCGTTCATTTTTTTTAACGGCAAAGGCTGTAACAATGACGTTGGTAATTAATAGTTTATGCCCTTGTAGCCAATCAATTGGTTACAATTTATATGTGACTTTATTATTTTAATTAATAACAATAATTTTATTTTTATGTATTTTGTTAATTACATTTGATGTTTTAGTACTAAAGGTAAAATTTTTGGAATAAAAACTGTGCAATTGAAATTATGAGGTCATAATTATAAAATTCAATTTGCATTTATGTATTATATGTAAATTGTTTCTAATTATGGTTTTATAAAGAAAGGATATTGATAAAACGATAAAATTAGCACACATTATAAAGAAAGTAACGGACCTCATAAATTAAAATGTGGAGATACCTACTCAAACATGTAGGGTATTAGAGAATAAGTTCACTGAACTGACTCAATTGTGAGTATCCTTAGTGGAATATTATTTATGTATATATGAATTTTCTCATTATTATGGTTATATAATTGATCCGTAGACTTGAAATTACTAAAGTATCTTATGTGGAAATTACCATATTTTGATATTACTTATGACCTACTCTATTTAGGGTAGCTCAGTCGATAATACTTGAATATAGTATGAAGATAGCCGAGTAAGTCAATAAAAGATTTGTTCTTTAATGTAACTAGAGAGAATCTTCCACTATTCTTGATTAGTAGTAGAATTCTCTGGACAAAGTAAATTGACATTTCTTTTCAAATATCAAATATAAATCAATTACGAATTAGTAAGAACTAATATGATTAAAATTTAAAAAGTAGACAATGTATCTATACTCTATATCCTATTGAAATATTGGATGATGAAATGATTAAATTGTACATCATAATCATGCGTAGAACTAACTATAGATTAGAATTATAATTTATAATTATCACTAACATATTAGAAACCTAATAGATCACACAAAAAAGTAGTTAAAAAGAGAAAATTTAATTTAAAATAAGTTCGAATTAATTTTTTTGAGACATTACAATAGCAAGGCTATCAATTATGAGTTCTAAAAAAATTACACAGTTTGCCATAACTGTTTTTAGAAAAAAAAACACGTAAGTGTCAAAGACCAACCTAATATGTAGATGTGGAAGGGATTGGTCTTCAGTCTTAAAAAGAGAATCATAGACAAGATTGGACATAATTTGATAATAAGAGTAATTTAGCATTGTCATTTAATAAATACTGAAACTTGGCATTCTTTTCTCTTCTCTATTGTCTCTTATGTTTTCTCATGTTATCTTTTCCATTCATCCTGCAGTTGCCTATAAACCAGATTTCTCGTGAGGGAAGGCATGTACTTGTTTAATTGAAAACTTAAATATGTATGCACAAGTTCCAGATGTAAGTCATTGTCGACTTATAATAAGAGACCAGTTGTTCTATGACTTTAAAATAATAGAAACTTTAAACTTAAGCCTATTCATTTTTAATTTTTACTAGCTATACATTGCCATAGTTTCACAACACTAATAAATAATAAGAGTTTACTTCTTTTCATAACTATTTTTTTATATATAAATTAACATATCCTTTCTAAATCTACCTTTTCCTTCTTCTTTTTTTTTTCATTTTCTTGACCTCCCAACCGTCTTATAATGATTCTTCCTCTGTTTTAACTTCTCCTAATTAGGTCTCGAACAGTTTTCTTCTTATAAAGACTTCTGACTCTCTGTTACCTCCTGCTTTCATTTCTTTTCCTTAGTAAATTTTGCTAAACTAAACTTGAACAAGTAGTTCAAGATCCTTCTGAAGGTGATCTTCACTAGTGTCCTTCTTTAACCTCAGATGGTTTCCATATAGTTGCTCCTATATTGAAAGTATTAATAGCAGGTGCAAGCTTATGCTCTTTAATTTTGGTAAGATTCTTTCTAGGAAAAAGACTTACCTTCTATTTTTTAACTACTAGGCAACTTATAATTGGTATAGTTTAGACTTGAAGGAAGTTCTTCTAGATGAGGATAGTCTATTTTTATTCACCTTCCAATCTAAAACTTTAGCTTATAAAATACTGAGGTTAGCACTTAATATTGCAATATGTTGGAGAGAATTACAGTGGAGTAATTAGCATTTAATGTGATTAGTTGTAATTATTGTAAATGTCCTAATTTGTTTCTGATTGATTAGCTATAGCAGGATAGGAATAATTCCCTCAATCTTTCCTTTCTTACTTCCTAGAATTAAGGTAATGTCAGCCTATACATTGTAAATCCGTGTTCTGAGTAAATTAATAAGTAGAATTAATTCTTTTCACCTTATTGTTCATGGTATTATAGCCTCCAATGGTTGAAATCGATTCCCTTCAAGAAACCCTTGAAGCTACCTCATTTGCCCTACCATGAGGTATGCCTATACCAAATCGTTCACTATACCCCTCACTAGAAAACCATTCCCTTCAAATTACCCAACACAAACTCAATGGAACCAACTTTAGAGAGTGGTTCCAATTTGTCTTCCTCATGCTTAAGGGTAAAGGAAAGGCTGGTTAGGTTACCGACAATACTCCAATACCTTCTACAAGCGATCCTCGATTCAGCAATGGGATGCTGAAAACTTGATTCTTATGGCATGGTTAATCAATTCCATGGAGCCTAGAATTAGGAGGACCTATTTGTTCTACAAGACTACCAATGAAATATGGGAGGCAATCAAAGAAAACTACTAAGAAATGGAGAATACCTCACAATGTTTTAAGGTTCAATCCAGACTTCGGGCTAAAACAAGAAACAAATCAGTCACTGAGTACTATAACTTCTTGATTGAGTTATGGCAGGAGATGGAATTATTCCCTGAAATCAAGTGGCATTGCCTTGAAGATGGAGTTCAATTTTCGGGGATGGTGGAAAAAGAACGGGTTTTTGTCTTCTTACAAGGTCTGAACAAAGACTTAGATGATGTTAAAGAGAGGTTATTAGGACAGAAACCTTTCCCTACAATTCGAGAAAATTTTGCTGAAGTTAGAAGGGAAGAAAGTAGAAAACGAGTGATGCTCAACCCTTCCTCTGCTGGACCAAATGCATCCTCAACCAGTTTAGCGCTAGTTACTCACCAGAACAAGCCAAACACCTCTAATTCGAAAGGTCAGAAAACTATAAGGGAAGGTGGAGAGCAACTATGTGACCACTATCGTAACTCCAATCATAACAGGGAAAATTGTTGGAAACTCAATAGTAGATAGCAAGATAGAAGCCAAAAAATCATAGAGAACCCACTAAAGCGCTTACAACATAAACCTGTGTTGACAACAATCAGACTAGTCAACTTAGCCTCACGTTTGAACAAGTTAAGATACAACAATCAATGCTCATCCATTATAAATTTCGACATAACCAAAAAAATGCCCCTTCCTCTTCCAGTGCAGCAGTGGCTCATCAAGTTAACATACTCTCCTCCTTTTTTATTGAGGCTGAGAAACACCAGGACTGATTATTGTATTTATCAATAAAGATTTCTCCAACCTTCATTGTGAACATTGCATTGTTGCTAAGCAATCAAGAAAAACCTATTCCCTTCATTCATATTAAGCAACAAAACCATTTCATCCCATCCATAGTAATATTTGGAATCTAGCCAGAGAGTCTTCCATTACGGGTCCAAGATGGTTTATCACCTTTATTGATGATCACACTCAGGTTTGCTAGGTTTATCTTATGAAAGAAAAATCAGAGGCTACCAACATTTTTAAACAATTTCATAAATATATTTCTACAGTATTTCAATCCCAAATCCAAATCTTTCGTACAATGGGAGAGAATATTTCACCAATGACTTAACCAATTACCTTGTTGATCATGAGATTCTTCATCAAAGCTCTTCTATCTATAGCACCCAACAAAATGTGGTTGTTGACAGCAAAAACTGAAACCTTTTAGAGTTAGCCTACTTCTTAATGTTTGTTAACAATGTTCTAAGCAAAATTTTGAGGAAGTCATCCTCACAGCAACCTACCTCATCAATATATTACCATCAAAACCACTCAATCTTTGTACTCCTATCAGCTGCCTACTAAAGACCTTTCCTAAAGTCCACCTCCTTTATTCATTTCCCCCAAAGTTATTTGGTTGTACAACATTTATTTATAATCACAACCCTCATCAAGGAAAACTAGACCTTAAGGCACTAAAATGCTTATTTGTAGGATACTCTTCCACATAAAAAGGGTACAAATGCTATTGTCCATCCATTAAAAATTCTTTGTGACCTATGATGTCACATTCCTTAAAGTCCAATCATTTTATCCCAATAGTTCTCTTCAAGGGGAGAATTTGAATGAAGAAAATCATTGGGATTTAACGATATCTCTATCCATATCGTTTCCTTCCTCTTGCCAGTCCTAAGAGTCATTTTCACCTTCAAATAGTCCAATTCCAAGTCCTTCCCTAGTGGGACATGATCAAGGATTGCATCAAAGGAGAGGACCAATCACCAGTAAACCAACCAAAGTTTACATAAGACAGCTAAAAGCTCCCCAAACAGCTCAATCATTAGAACCGGAGCTAATTCCAGGTTCTACAAGAGAAGGTATGGGGTAGGTTAATAATACTAATACTAATACTAATCTCCCAATTGCTCTTAGAAAAGGGGTATGAAAAGTGAACTCAATATCCTTTGTCCAATCATTTAACTTATGCAAAATTGTCTCATAAGTACAGGACCTTTACTATATGAGTTGACAATGTTGACATTCTGAGTGCATTTCAAGACCCCAAATGGAAGGTAACAGTTGAAGAAGAAATGATGCCTTACTAGAAAATGGTAATTGGGAAAAAGTTGATCCTCCACAAGGGAAGAAGTTGGTGGGTAACAAATAAATATTCACCGTGAAATTCAAACTGGATGGAGAGGTAGACAGATATAAGACAAGATTGGAACATATGGCATAGATTATGAGGAGACATTTACTCCAGTGGAAAAAAATGAACTCAATCAAGGTATTACTCTCTCTTGCTATAAACCTTGATTGGGAGTTGTACCACATGGGCTTAAAAAAATACTTTCCTAAATTGAAAATTGGAAGAAGAGGTGTTTATGAAGATGCCTCCTGGATTCGATGATGGAACTAACAAGGTGTGTAGACTTAAGAAATCCCTTCATGGATTAAAGCAATCTCTGAAGGCCTGGTTCACTAGGTTTAGTTCAATATTGTGAAGTCCTTTAGGTATACACAAGGACAGGCTAGCCACTCCTTATTTATCAAACAAGAAAGTGGTGGAAAACGGACTATTCTCATCGTATATGTGGATGGTATGGTAATCACGGGTGATGACCAAGAAGAGATAGGAAGATTGAAGGCTCATTTGAAGAATTAATTCCAAGTTAAAGACCTTGAAACACTTAGGTACTTTCTAGGTATAAAAGTAGCCCAAAGCAAACAAGGGATATTTGTTACTCAAAAGAAATATTTCCTTGACTTGTTAAAGGAGGATAGAAAAACTAGATGCAAGCCTGCAATTACTCTTTTGGAAAGAAATTGGAAGTAAAAAACGAATAAGAATAAGCATCCAATAGACTGAGGGCAGTACCAGAGGCTGGTAGGAAAATTAATATATTTGACACTTACAAGGCCTCACATTACTTACAGTGTAAGTGTAATAAGTCAATTCATGCATTATCCTACTAAAAGTCATCTAGAGGTAGCCAACCGTATACTGAAATATCTCAAGGGAACTTTAGATAGAGGAATTATATTTAAGAAGAGTATGACAGGAGACATTCGCAGATGTTGATTAGGTTGGGTCTGAAGATAGTAAGTCCAAAACCGGGTATTATAAAAAGGTATGGGGAAACCTTATTATATGGAGAAGCAAAAAGAGTCAGTTAAGGAGCAGTGCTGAAACAAAGTTTAAGGCAATAGCACAAGGATTATGTGAATTAAATTGGACTAAAAGACTCCTACAAGACCTAAAATTCTCTAAAACAGGTCATATAAAGCTATACAGTGATAACAAATGAATAATAAGCATAGTTTATAATCCTGTTTAGCATGATCGAATGAAACATGTCAGAATTGATAGGAGTTTTATCAAAGATGAAATAGATTCAGAGGGTGTAACTCTCTCCTATGTTCCAACAAGGCATTAAGAAACTGATATACTCACCAAAGCCTTATCAAGAACAAGCTTTGATTTCTTAGTTGGCAAGCTGGGAATGATTGATATCTATTCACCAGCTTGAGGGGGAGTGTTGGAGAGAATTACAATGGAGTAATTAGCATTTAATGTGACTAGCTCTAATTATTATAAATCTCCTAATTTGTTTCTGACTGATTAGCTATAACAGGTTAGGAATAATTACCTCAATCTTTCCATTCTTACTTTCTAGAATTAGGGTAGTTTCGATCTATATATTGTAAATCTGTATTATGAGTAAATTATCAAGGAGAATTATTCCTTTAATCTTGAAAACCAAGTCTCAACTTGGAAAGTGTTAAGCATAATCAAGTCCCCAATTTGGATTAGCATCCATAATGTGCCATTGGAGTATTGGTTCACAAAGGGTTTAAGTCAATTTGCTAGTTTGATTAACATACTAATATGTATAGATGAATCTATTGCTTCTAAGAAGAGGATTAGTTATGTCAAACTTTGTATGTAGTAGATTTGAAGCAAAACTAACCTGATATAATTCCTTTAATGAGGCTTAGAATAAATGAGACACTTATTAAGGACTTTATAACAGTCTCATACTAATGGAGACCCTCCTTAATTCAATAAAAGGGTAATAGGCTACAGGTAGGATGTTTAAAAAAGGGAATTTCTCTAAGCTAGTAGTAATTGACCTTACTAAAGAGTTGGCAAGTGAACCTAATATGTAGAACACTACCTCTCCTCTTCTTAATGAAATAGTAAAGGATCTAAACATAGTCTTTGCTCCTCCTTCCCCTTATTAAGGAATTGGAGACAATACTAGTGAAGTATCAATAGAAATGAGCATCCTCTCAAGAGTTAAATCTCCATAATAAGACACTATAGTTATTCCTCATGATTTAATCAACAATAATGACTTGACTTCTTTAGATTTGATAGTATCACCTGATCTATAAAAGATCTTTCATAGTGATCCCTATATTTCTTTTCAAAAGGATCATACCTCAATTATGGAGGAATTCAAGATTTATAATAAAAGGAAATTTGGTAGAAAGCATCACACTAATTGCTTAAGGAGCCAAGCGTGTTCTTAATGTCTATTTTGTCTTAGAATGTCAGGGGTATCAACTACCCCAAAAAGTAATAAATACTTAGATACTTTCCTTTAGAAATGAAACCTATATTGGTAGGTGTTTTGAAATTTGAACTTAAGATAAATAAGTGTAGAAAGCTAAAATTTTTGGAGAAGCATTGGTTAACTCTCACCAATCATCAGTTTCATCATAATAGGTGATTAATTATCAATTACGTTCCCTACAAGATTGATGTTTCACTAATATATGCCTCAGTTCAAATTATGCGCCTTGCTTTACAAACTTTGTACCTCTTTTATATATGGTTCTAACTTTGCTTCCCAAATGAGTTATTTAAGGAATAAGCCAAAAGACAGTCTTCCTTCTATTAACTTTTCATGGATCATTCTTAGTGATTGTAATAGCAATCTACATATGTCTCAAGCTTAGGGAAATCCTTGTTTAAGGAACTTAAATAGAGAATTCAGAGAGCATATCAATGAAATTGAGGTCATTGACCTAAAGTTTGAGGGAAACTACCACATTTGGATCAGCTAGTAGAATGAAATTTGGCTTATAAGAAAGAAACTAGTTATGGCATTGGTGAATAAAGAATGACTATTAAAGTTCTCTTAAAGTAAAGCTTCCTCTGGAACCCTTTGTTCTTTGACCATAGTCTTTTAAACATTCAAAACTTGGCCTCTAATTAACCTAGGAAGATCCTTTCTTTTTGTTTCAACAACTTCTTGATAGAGGTTTTGGGATTTGAACAAGCTATGATAAGAGGACTATCCTTTGATTTTCTAAAGGTGAAACTTGCATTTGTATTAGATAACTTGGTGTGGTTAAAAATAAGCTTAAAGTTTTAAACAGAAATCATTTCATCAACATTTAAGAAGTTGTCTCAGAAGCTAGGAATAAGCTTTTCCTAATTCAAGAGGAACTCTGTTCTCACCCAAGTGATCTTTCCTTGAAAATGGAAGAGAAAGTAGCTTTAAATACTTACTCCAAAGTTGATGAATTACACAATCTTCTAGTAAGATAAAGGTCTAGAATTTAATGGCTCAAAAACGGTGATAAAAAAACAAATTTTTTTCGTAAACCCA
This sequence comes from Erythroxylum panamense, assembly GCA_027123425.1. Lineage (NCBI taxonomy): Eukaryota > Viridiplantae > Streptophyta > Magnoliopsida > Malpighiales > Erythroxylaceae > Erythroxylum > Erythroxylum panamense. The sequence goes on along the minus strand of JAOTIZ010000003.1, from coordinate 27,367,425 downwards.
TCAATGTTAAGAAAAACTTAAGCATAATCTTTCCTTCTAAATTGAGTGGAATATCTCCAATCTCTTAAGATGAGATCATACAAGAAGTTTTTGAATATTTTCAAAGTACCCTTGGCTCTTACTCAGATTGTCCCTTTTATGTGCATATCTTCAATCCCTTTACTTCAAACCACTTCTTAGATGAGGAAGCTATGATTATATGCAAACTTTTCATAAAAGATGTAAAGAGGACAGTCTTTGATAGGTAAAGCTCTGGATCATTTCTTCCGAAAGTCTTGGCCTCCTATTAAAAAAGTAGTGTCAAATGTAATGCTTGATTCCTTTGAGAAAAAGAAAATAGTTAAAAGAGAATAATAAGACATAAATGTTACTCCAAAAATTCTCAATCCTCAGTCCATTTTTAGCTATAGACTTACTTCTTCTATATTATTTCTATATGAAAGTTATTTATAGTTTGATCCTAGTACGTATAGACGATTGGTTGGAAAACTCAGCTATCTAATTATGACTCGTTTATGTATTTCCTTTGCAATTAGTATTGTGAGTGGATTCTCTTCGAGTTTGTCACTGGGATGCAATCATGCGTACGCTTCACTATATTAAAGTAGTCCTTGCACAAATAATCATGGACATTATGAGGTTTTAAGGTATTCTGCGGTGTTGATTGAGTTGGATTGCCTAAAGATAAATGTTCCACATCAAGATATTGTATACTTCTAAGAACTAAAAAATTATTTTTTATAAAAAGTAATTTAGTTTAGAGGGTTAACATTAGTGAAACATTTACTTAAAAAAATTATAGAAATCTTATTGATGCCTATAAAATTATTGTATGATAATCACGAAACGTTACACATAACATCCAACTTTATTTGTCAAGAGCAAACTAAGGAGGCAGTTAGTTCATACAGAGAATCAAAATATGAATGAGAATGAATATAGAGAGACATAAGAATGTATATGATCATTATAATTATGATGGTTAGTTAAGATAGCGGACTGATTACCATTATTATTGATAGTGGTTGGTTGATTAAAAATATTGAGAAATAAAAATGTGTTAATTTTTTTTATACCAAATTTTAATATGTTTTAATTAATTATACTTAATTGTTAAAAAAGAGAATAATAAAATTAATTAACTATATTGTAATTAATTATATTATATTATATTTTAATTAAGTATATTTTAATTAATTATATTATAATTAAGTATTAATTAATTAATTAAAAAAGATATATGTCATAGGCATGACAACTTTTGTTACTTTGGGGACCCTTACTCAAGCCCGATGAAACTTATTCCTCTTATATATGAGAGGTGTGAATGATTCCCCAAAGTGAAATATGCCCTATAATTATAATATAAAACTAATCACCTGTATTCATTTCATACCCGTTGATTCATTCCCAAATTCATAAACCAAGCACCCTAATTACATATTCTTATATTCTAGATTAAATGACTTTTGAAAAAAGAAATTGTCACATCTATATAATATTAGTTCGGATGATCAATTAGTTGACATATATACCAAATCTTTAATGGGTGCTTGAGTGAAACACATTTGTAACAAAATTTGGTGCTTAGAATATCTGAATCCAACTTGACAGAGAGTGATATTACGAATATTATTATTATAATCCTTGTTGATACATGCATATATACTAGGACTAAGATAATGATTAAGCTCAAGCCATCTTTTCTTCAATCTGTTTCGATCTCTCTCTTGTAACATACTGAATCGGGCCTTTGGAAATACATCCAAGCTTTACCAACTACATCTAGCATGGAAAAGTTAGCTTTACCAACTACATCGAGCATGGAAAAGTTACTGTTTCATTCATGGATTACGTAATTGGCATCAGAGTAGAATTTGACATTGCACTTGCAATATTTGACATATCTATTATGTGCAATACATGCAAGATTTTTTTTGCTAAAGCATTAGTGTGGATTCCTTACTGTGTCATAACTGCTAGTTCCGCTTCTTGCACTATGAAGTTGGTCATCCAAGAGAACACTTACGATAAAGGTCAGCAGAAAGCAAAAGCTGGTTGACTACGAACAGGTTACAAAACAAAAGGTAGGCAGTGCTCGAGGGAAGAACATGCATCAACTTTCAGCACAATGGGTCTGGCGTGCAGTTATTCTGAGGCACCAAAATTTTGGTGTTTTACCTAAGAAATGTGCCTCCGTCGAGCTGCAACACCTTGTTGACAAACGGAAACGGAGGAACAGAAGGATTGGGAGGATACATGAATTGCAGTGGATAGGTCGCAACACTAGACATGTCTATCCTAGGACGTTTGCTTTTATCCTGCATTGCTCTGAGGTTTCCGACGTAGCTTTCTGGACCCATAATATTTCCAGGAATATGCTGATGCTCGGGGGCAGAACTACCGGCAGCACAGTACTTTTCACCTTGTATCTGTGATCGGATAATGGGGTCAGGGTATGGAATGGACTGTATCCTGCCCATCTTCAGCTTTTCCAACTTAGCAATGCGACTTAAAATGTTGTCTGTCACAAATCTTGTTTGAAGCTCGTAATCAATTATGCATTCCAGTATAG
>JAOTIZ010000003.1:27311394-27327386 GCA_027123425.1 Erythroxylum panamense | reverse complement strand
TATGTGTGAATTTGATTTGTTTGTGAACTCTGAGATAATTGTGTTTGAAATTCTGAATTGAAATGTTCTAGGAGTGGTTATCAATTGTTAGTGACTCTTAGAAATTTTTCTGGAAAATTTGAGAGTAAATGTCCGTACCGAAAATTTTCTAAGTGACGGACTGATTGACTGTATAGTACTGAAATAACTGTTCAATGGCAATGGGAAAATTAGACATAATTTTAGAAATAAAATGTCGAGCCATTGGAATTTGGAGACGAATTGGACTGGAAATAAATTTGAAAAGAGAAAGAACTTAGTGAGTAATTGAGGAATAGACATGTGGCATGTTTCTATTGATGGAGGCATATTTGATTAACCTTTAAATGCCTTAGGTTTTAAAACTTGGCAGTAAACTTATCTCCTCTATCCTAGGGCATGTCCTCCTTCTCCTTCGTTTGATTCTCGTTTCCTTCTCCCTTCACGATTCTTGCTTGTCCATTTCTTGCTTGCTTCTTCTCCTTATGCAAAGCCAGCCTTAAACCCTTCAGAGGATGATGAGTTTGTGAGAGGAGAAGAGCTTACCGTGGGTGTTAGAGAGAGGTGAAAGGGTTAGAGGAAATTTTCGGGAGTTGAAGAGAGGAAGCCTGATTTGGTAAGTAAATTGCTTTTATGTTGTTTATTTGTTAGTTAAATGCATTGATGGGTTTAAATGTGAAAGATTGAGGTAGTTGATTTGAGTTATGGCTGATTTTAGAGAGAGAATGTGAAAAAATGGTAGGAGAAGACGAGCATGTTAGACTTCGCGACGAGCGACCTCGTGTCGTCGCGACGAGCGTCCTTACGCCGCGGCAAGGCTAATTTTCTGAACTGAGTTAGTTTAGTTTTTGGGTCATAACTGACGATGTAGACCTCCAATTGAAGTGATTTTTGATTCGTTATAAACTAGAGAAAGAGGTCTACAATTGATGTAAAGAAAGAAGGTTTGAAGTCAGGTTCTTAAGATCTCAAATCTTGAAAGAAATTGAGTATAGATTTCTTATTCGACCTAATAATTGTTTCATGATAATTGGAGTATAATTGTGAGATTTCTGAAATAAATTCAATGCCTTTGAGGTTTTAGAAATATAGTATAATGGGTGAATTTGACCTAATGAATAGTAATTTTGGCTTTGGGGTCTTCTTTGAGAATATGGGTATTGTCTAAATGGGATAATGTTTATAGAATGAAAAGTTGGTTTTGAGACAAAAGAAAGTGGAAATTGAGATATAGCGCCGGGAAGGTCATGAATATGCATCGTACATCTTTTATTTAAGACATGTGTGTCATTGAATTATTCTGATTGTGCATTTAGTAATGGGAAATTATTTGACTGTTATAGAGGCACCGTTGGATCGACAATCCACGGATATTGCTGGGACTTCCCGACATTAGCTCGGAAGTTTAGAGGTGAGTAACCTAGTTGGTTCCTCAATCTTTGTATGTTTAAAATTATGTGCTTGTGCCATGTGGAGATAATGGAGGGTTTATGTGTTTGGTTTTTGATTGATTTCGGACCATAGGTGTCCGAAATATTGGGAACTTGATATCGAAGTGTCATTTGTGTGTGAATTGTAATTACTTGATTTTGATGCGATTTGAGACATATGCATTCATGCATAAAGGCATGTTCAGATAATGACAGGCCTCGAGCCTAACGTAATTCAGAGCCACAGGCTCACCGTATCAAGGCTTCAAGCCCACCATAATTCAAAGCCACAGGCTCACCGTTAACGAGCCCATTTTTGGGACAGATCAGACGCACGGTCACAACACCATAATAAAATGAAAAGTGTCACATGTGCATTGCATATACGAATGATTACATGTGGACTGTGTGAAAGGTGAAACGCTCTATATTTGTGAAATGCATGATTTGAGTTATGCATTGAATTGACTTTTGAATTGGGAAAGAGGCAACATGCCTTGCATCAATGTGTTACTGCTTTGCGATCTTTCTGAATCTGCTATTGCGAAAATCTGTAAATTGCTATATGATATTCTGAATGTGTTATTGTGATAATCTGTACGCCATTTGCGTAATGCATGAATTGGGTGAACCATCGATGATGGTTTCTCACTGAGTTCGCAAAACTCACCCAAAATTTGCAACTATTTTTCAGGATTTGAAGAGTACCCCGTTAGACAAACGGGAGTATGCCTACTGCATGCAAGTCAGAGATTGAGGTCGGGATCAGTTCACGTCTGCATTAGTGTCATTCTGTTCTTGTGTAAAATTGTATATTTCCGCAATTTCTGTAAAATAGTGCTTGTAGTTTAGTGGGCCCAATGTGATTATGGATTTTTGTACATTCGATGGCTAAATACTGTGACTGTATTATGATGACCTAAAATGTTTTTTTAAAAAAATTTATACTGAGTGTCTGACTGTATTCGAGTGCTTTAGCATACCACTCTCGTGAGGCGCGGACTCGGATATCACCCACGATATTGGGTTCGGGTCCTGCGGGAATGGGGTGCTACAATATATTTTCTTTGGGTGATATAGAATTGAGATGGAGTTGAGAATGAGGAGTAAATGAAGTAGAAAAGGTGATCTTAATATGAGTTGGGTTAAGGAAAAAATTGTGAAACAAAATGGAGGGTTGATCTGGAAAATGTTTATGGAGTATGCTTCAGTCCTTTGGCCACAACTTTTTCTCTAGTTATCCAAACGAGATGATTCTTAATTTGGATTAAACTAGAAACATATGAATATGTTTCTTATGAAGACATCAAATTTAAATTCTATCTTTAAGAATCTTAAAATTTGACATAAAGTAGAGAACTGGGTGCAGTACATTAGATGAATGTAAAAATTCATGTTCTGTATTCGAGGGCAATTCTGGATCGATCTAGGCTAGATTAGAGAAAGTTGTCTTCTGGAAATATGTAGATCTTTCTTTTATCTTTCTAACGATATATAGTATAGAATTTTTGGACTTTTAAGCTAAAAATTAGGGTCCTTGTAAAGGAAGAAGTATCTTCTATCTTCCACTTCCTCTTAGTTTTGCTTCTTCTGTGATAACGTCATCTTCTTCTGTGTTTTTTTTGATGATCTCATCTTCTTCGGTGTTTCGCTTCATCTGTGTTTCGCTTCGTCTTAGTTTTGCTTCTTCTGTGATGATGTTATCTTTTTATGTGTTTCTTCTATGATGACGTCATCTTCTTCTGTGCTTTGCTTCTTCTGTGTTTTGCTCCTTCTATGTTTTGCTTCTTCTGTCTTTTGCTCCTTCGAGTTGAAGCTGTGGGCTTCTTGGGCGGGATTTGGATTTTATGAAAGGATGGGATTGACATTTCTGTGGTGTTAGCCCATCGTCAATTTGTCCACACCACTGTCAAGGTTGACTCTGAAAATTTTGACTTTACAGCTGTTTACGCGAGTCCGCAAGTCGCTACTCAATCCCTCCTTTGGCCTTTGTTTAGCTGGGTAGGACGTCATATGCATCGCCCTTGGCTAGTAGGCGGGGATTTTAATGCTAAGCTAGATCACTCGGACAAGCGTGGAGGTTCCTGGACAGCAAGGGTGGTCAGTCCACCTTTTCGCGACTAGGTTCAGGAGTGTTCACGACTTGGGTTTTGTGGGATCTAAGTTCACATGGCTTCGTGGAAGGATCCAAGCTTGCCTAGACAGGTGTTTTGGCTCCTCGGCTTGGCTTTAGGAATTTCCTCACACACGTATTCATCATCTTTCTTTTACGGGTTTTGACCATCGTCCACTGCTTATTCACTTGAACATGCAGCTTCCCTGATCTCTCGGTCCGCCTGACTTCCACTTCCAAAATGTCTAGCTCACCCATCCGAGGTTTGCGACAGTGGTCGAACGATCCTGGTCTACTGCAGAAGGCACGCTGAGTCAAGCCCTAGCTACTCTCTCCACCCATCTTTTGCGTTGGAATCTCACCGATTTTGGTAATATATTCCACCGTAAGAGCTGTCTGCTCGCTCGGTTGGAGGGTATCCAACGTACCATTACCCCTGACAATTTGGTTGCTATGCTCGTTTTGGAAGATAAGCTGAGTGCATACCTAACTCAAGTCCTGTGTGAGGAGGAAATCTTCTGGCATCTGCGAGCTCGTTGCTATTAGATTTCTAAAGGTGATCGAAACACTAAGTTTTATCACACGGTGACCCTTGCGAAACGTCGAAAGTTGAAGATTGAGTGTCTATTTGACTCGGATGGGACCTTAGTCTCTGACCCCATCCGACTGGGTCAACTGGCACGAACCTTCTACTATCAGCTTTATTTGAAGGACGCTGGTAACCTCCTCCCTTACCCCTTTTCCGATCACTTCCCGCTGCTCTTGGAATAGCGCGTGCGTGACCTTAGTCTTCCCCTCCACGAGCTCGAAGTCAAGAATGCGGTCTTCTCTATGAATCCTAATGAAGCCCCGGGAGTTGATGGCTTTAACGCTCTCTTTTTTCAAAAACAATGGGCAACTGTTGGGCCCAAAGTTGTGGATTATTTCAGGGAGGTCTTCAGCTCCGATCGATGGGAAGAGGACATAAATCATACGGTTTTGGTCTTAATCCCTAAAATCCCTTCCCCATCTAGGATGGCTCACTTCAGGCCTATTAGCCTTTGCACCGTTATCTGTAAGATCCTCTCCAAGATCCTGGTGAATCGCCTTAAACCTCAGATGGAGCATCTGGTGGCAGAAACCCAATGCAGCTTCATTCCTGGTCGTCAAATTACCGACAATATCATCATCGCTCAAGAGGTCATCCACACGATGCTTCAGAAACTGGGGAAGACTGGCTATTTAGCTATCAAGGTTGATCTGGAAAAAGCTTACGATAGGCTCAGTTGAGAGTTTATCCACAGCACGCTGTCGGACATTGATTTCCCAGCTACGCTTGTCTGTCTTATTATGAAGTGTGTGACGACGGTCACAATGCAAGTCGATTGGCACGACTCTAAGTCTTCTCCATTCTGACCCCCTCTCGTGGTCTTCGCCAAGGCAACCCCCTCTCTCCGTACCTCTTTGTCCTGTGTATGGAATGATTAGGTCGCCTCATTTCGAAAGAGATGAGACATCGCACTTGGAAAATGATCAAGATGGGTCCCGCTGGTCCTCCCATCTCACATTTGTTCTTCACCGATGATCTGGTCCTATTTGCTGAAGCAACTGATTCCCAGGTTCAGCTTATCGCTAATACCCTAGCAATCTTTTGTTCAGCTTCGGGCCATAAGGTCAACACTGACAAAACCAGGATCTTCTTTTCCAAAATATGTTACTTCTGGAGATGCTCGTCGGTTTAGTCACCGTCTAAATGTCACTTGTACGAACAACCTGGGGAAGTATCTAGGAGTTCCACTCATCCATGAACGTACCACGAAGTACACCTATCAGCATATAGTGGACACAGCTCACAAGAAACTCTTTGGATGGAAGGCCTAGACTTTGTCGCTAGCAGGGAGGGTCACCCTCGCCCAATCTGTCATCTCAGCACTCCCTATTTTCACCATGCAGACGGTCAGACTCCCTCGACACCTCTGTGATGAGTTCGAGCACCTCATAAGAACGTTCGTTTGGGGAGGTACAGGTGATCACCGACAAATTCATCTAGTCAAGTGGGAGGACGTTTGTAAACCCAAAACCACTGGGGGTCTAGGTTTAAAACGTCTCCGCACGACTAATGACGCCCTCTTGACCAAACTTGGCTAGGACTTGCTTACTAAACCAACCTCGTTATGGGTTAAAGTCTTACGGACTAAGTATCGCCTCAATCAGGCTCATCTCCCCCTCTCTCTTCACAGATCCAGGGCCTCCAATACCAGGCAGGGGCTTTCGGCGATTTGGCATTATGTTCGCCAAGGCCTAAGGTGGAAGGTAGGTAATGGGCAGAACATCTTATTTTGGTTGGATTCCTGGGTGCCGGACTGGGGTACTTTAGTCTCCGTGGTCACCTCCTCACTTCAGGCAACGGATCTTTACGCCACAGTGGCCGACTACATGATTGGGGCAGGCTCTTGGCAATGGCACCGGTTCTAGCAGTATCTCCCTTCCACCGCCTGTATGGATATTGCGGCGCTCCATTTTCCTCAGTCTAGCACCGCAGTGGATTCCTTTTTGTGGGGTCCTACCCAAAGTGGCAAGTTCATTACTTCTTCTGCTTACGCCTTAATGGAGGGGACTGACTCATATGCGACTGGAAGATCTTGGGCTCCTATCTAGAAATGGATCGGCCCTCAACGGATTCGAGCCTTCCTTTGGTTATTGATCCAGCAAAAACTTTTGACTAACCAACAGCGGGTAGCCAGACATCTTATTATTGACAGCAAGTGTCCTTCCTGTGGCCTTGAAGAGACTACATTGCACGCCTTTCGAGATTGTAGTCAAGTTAAAGCTTTCTGGTGTAACTTTTCCCCTGTGCTACTGGACTCGGAATTCTTTAGTCAGGATGTGGACCAATGGGTGACTTGCAATTTGTGCAAGAGCGACCAATTTCAACATATTCAATGGACCTCTATTTACGGGGTAGCTTGCTGGTTCCTTTAGAAATGACGCAATAAAACTATTTTTGAGGACTTCACCTGGCCTACCGATGGTCATCGGGCAGTCATGGCCTATGCCAACTGGATAGTCAGGGCTAGTATCATTGAGAGGTGTGTGTACGGGGCTCAGGAGTTAGCTATGGGGCACTTGGTGGGCTGGGACAAACCCTTGGAAGGCTAGGTCAAGCTCAATACCGATGGAGCAGTCAAGAGTGGGGCAAACATTGCCACGGCTGGTGGGTTGATCAGGGATTGGCGAGGCCAGTGGTGCGGGAGCTTTCTGCATCATATTGGCTGGAGCTCCCCCTTTGTTGCGGAATTTTGGGGAGTCCACTCAAGTCTTACATTGGCCTGGAACTTGGGCTTCTAGAGGGTTATTCTTGAAGTGGATTCCTCGGAGGTAATAAATATCCTCTCCTCGGCCAACTCTTCGTCGACTGAATATTCTCTTTTGGTGACAGGTATCTGGGAGCTACTATGTCGAGCTTGAGATTTGAAGTTACAACATGTGCATCGGGAAGGCAATCAGAGTGCAGACAGTCTTGCCGCTCTTGCTGCTTATTCTAGCCCAAGAGTCTACACCCTTCAGCAGGCGCCGACGCTTGTCCTCGCGCCTATGTCCCGTGATACTCACGGCGTCTTTTATCGCAGATCTCTGCCCTAGTTTTGTCTAGCTTTCTTTTCCCTTATAATTAAAAAAATTTAAAGTTGTGACAACACATATAACTATGTTGTTTTAGAAGCAAAATAGGTTATTGAGTTGCAAGTAAACGATTTGTCGAACCTCATATTAGAATTTTTAATATGGGTAGAGTGTAGAGCTTATTAATAAGAATAGAACTTGGATCAACCATTGTAAAACTGACTAGAACTAGCCATGCTATGTTGTTTTAGAAGCAAAATGGGTTATTGAGTTGCAAGTAAGCGATTTGTCGAGCCTCATATTAGAATTTTTAACATGGATAGAGTGTAAAGTCCACTAACAAGAATTGAACTTAAGTCAATCATTGTCAAATTGACTAGAACTAGTTATTTGAATAGTTGATCCTTACCACTTATAAACCCTTTAATAGTTTCATATTAGTCAATATGAGATACTCTAATACTCCCCTTCAAGTGCAACTAGAGCTGAACATCCAGTTGTCAGTTGAAATAAATGCAACGGTAACCGGACTGGGCCGTTAGGACTGGACATCTACACGGATAATCGAAAAATTAATAATCTGGATCAAACCTGCTCTGATACTATATTGAAAGGCCTAACTCACCCCTAAAAGCTAGCTTGAGATGAGAGGTTTGTGCCCTATTATAAATGGCTAAATGCACTCACCCTTGTCCGATGTGGGATTCTTGACACACCCCTCTCAATTCAAAGCAAGGTTGGACATTTGTTGGGCATATTAGGTAAAAGAATAAAAGGGCACCGTCCTAAACCATCAAGACAAACAAGCTCTGATACTATATTAGAAGGCCTAACTTACTCCCAAAAGTTAACTTGAGAGAAGAGATTTGTACACTATTATAATGGCTGAATGTACTTACACTTGTCTGATGTAGAATTCTTGACATCTCATAAATTTTATCAGGTTCTACGTTGTATTGGGATTAAGAGATTAGATTAACTTATAGAGGTCATCTGAACTGGTGAATAAGGGAGCTAATAAATGGCAAGAGATCGATAATGGGAATATAGGGCAAATTCAGAGAAACTAGAGGATGAAATCAAACGTCACCATTGTTCAAATTGGAAGATGTCAACTTCCTGTGGCAAATTGTCATTCCTATATGTATCAGACACAATGAGGGACTGTATAGTTAATGTCGCTTATACAAGTTAAGCCACATTTCTATGCGTCTACTAGACTATCAAGAAAGCCAAACAAAAAACTCTTCGAATATCCAAGATGAAATTCTGCCAGAACTTTTCATCAGCAGGTCTAAAGCGTACTGTCTTTTAGTTTCCAAGGCAATCATAGCTTAGCAGAATTTGTATAGCTAGCTTGGCTTTCTCTTATTGCCATTGATCGTGGGCACTCCTTTCTGTTGGTGAGCCAGGAACAATTGGAACAAACCCGCGACCACCAAACACAGGGCGCATGAAGGCATTGTCAAACTTGCGCCAGTAGTAATGGACAGTGTGCGTTGGCGTTGTCAGGAGGTTGAGTATACTTCTTGGCTGAGGATGCTTAGTAATATCATCCAAGGAATCTTGCCCCTCTTCAAGAAGAGGCACCGTCAATGACTTGGAAGAATTTGAATCTGATGCATTTGTGGAGGTTTTTGGAACTTTTTTTGTATGAGGCAACAAAAATCGTATAAGAGGTTTAGTCATCAAACCAAACACCTGAGCAGAACGAAGAAGAAATTGTTTCATTTCATTAAATCTGTGGATAAAAGCAAGAAACAAACGGTGGCACTAATAGTAAACACTATGGCCAAAAACTTTTTATGTTGTTACAAGATAGTCAAAAAGCAGGATGTAGCTATAACTACTCAAACCATATGAAAGAGAGAAGTACCACTGTGCTGAAAAGAACAACAGTAATGGTGCTAGTGATCATTATGGCATTATCTCGCACGTTAGTGTGTCCCAAGCTTGTAAACTGCATTCATTTGCAAGATCATCACAGAGAAGACATTATCAATTGTGATTGAAAGGACTCATCGCTAACTCTCTCTACTCTTTGATATGTTCAGTCGATATCTCAAATCCACAAAAGAAGCACGAAGCAATGTTTTGTTACCTTATTATATGCAAGGGCCATTGACACAGCACCTCTCATTAGACCAGCCCACCATATCACAATCTGAAAAGAAACAACATCAGGAAAAATTCTTTAATTGGTTGGCATTTGATATAAACAAGCTAAAATAAAAAATATTTACTTGCTGCTTGATGTCAATCTTATCAGTCGATGTCTTCTTGGATAGGTTCGAAATAAAGGATAAGGGGAAAACAAAAGCTGCTCTTCCAAGTAAAACCAGAGCTAAAAGGATTGAACTCACTGCACCTGATGTTTTAGGACTTCAACAAAGTGACATCAAACGAAAGCATTGAGTTCACGAGGAGCACATAGTGGAGTTGAAAGAATAAGATCATCATAAATGGTTAAATGAAATATACCTATCACTCACAAATCTCCATTTCTCGATGTCCAAGGCATCCATACCCACATAAAGGAAGATGAAAATCTCAGCAACGAATGACAAGGTTGCAAAAGCATGCCTGTGGATTTTGATAAGATTCAAATATTATGACAACACAATGTGTTGGGTTAAAAATACAACACCAACTCGACACAAACCCTTAAATGAAAATTTTTCAGATAGGACATACTTGGTAGTAACTCTTGAACTCTCAGTAACATTGTGCCAGGTGTAGTGAGACATCACAATCCCACAGAAAAAAACAGTGAGAATACCACTCAAGTAGAATAGCTGCAGAAGTAAGGAAACTACAAGTGTTCAACCCAAACTAGTGACAGCGTAGGAGGAAAGTGGAAGACAAGATCAAGTCAAAAAGAATTATACCTCAGCTAGTATATATGAAAGGTATGCCATGAGGATCATCAGAGCAACCTCACGATCAGTTGAATGCCTGGGTCATAAATATAGTTGGTTAGTGATGTATAACCTAATGTATCACTGTAGTTGGACCACTACCATAACCATAAGAGCAAAGAAGGACAAGTACACATGCACATCAACAGCAGTATCTGCGTATCTGGCACCTACTAATAGAGGATACATATTAACTTATACAGAGAGTATATGGAGATTTACATATAGCAAGGATTTTTCCTGAACTAATAATACTGGGGCATTTGCGTCTATCAGAATCAAATTTTGGCTTATTACTCCTATATATCTTATTCACCCACAGCAGTGTAAAATACTTTTGCATCTGTAGCCTGTTATAATTTTATAGAAATTTCCCTAGGCTGTAAGTTGAAGAGAAAACATCTGAGTTTAGCAAATTTAGCTATTCGATTTGGAGAACCAAAAGCAATTAGAAACACGAAATCATACTACAATTACCTCCCAAAATAAAGTTTCTTGATGATATAAGCACTAAGTAACCCGGCCTGCAAAAGCAGCGAGAACTTCAATTTGCAAGAATGAAATGCATGCATTTTCGGGTTGGTGTTAAGTGAGCACATTTATAGGTGTGTTTAAGAGATAGAATGCAACAGACTTACTATCACTCCGAGCATAGTACTTGTGACAAATAAATAGAAAAAGCTGCCAAGAAACTGCCCAGCAATTTTGGGACTAAGATTACTAATATCAAAGCTTTGAATGGCATTAAAAAGCACAACTGAAGTTGCATCATTTACAACACCCTCTCCAAAAACCAGACTGTAAAGAAGAGGTGTCTCATCCTGATTAAGGACCTGCGCTACTCAGATGAGATGAGATTAGTTTCTAACCGTATCCATTTAACCTGAAACAACTCTAATACTTTGATGGAAACAAACCTGCAGTGTGCAAACGGAATCTGTAGCAGCAAATATAGCACCAATTGCTGAAAATTCACATAAATTTCAGTTGCCACAAAAATCAAGAATGAAAAGGCAAAGAAGAATGGAAAGAAGCAAGTAGGAGTTTCGAAAATTACCCACATAATCCCCTATGTCAAATGAGCTGATATCCAATTTATCAAAGGCAAGAATAACACCTGTCAGATTCAAATTCAATGTTATTGCCAAATCATTTGTTAGTCATCAGGCATGCATGTCCGATCCTCCAGCTTTGTACTGGCAAACCACTTGTCAAGAAATTCAGATAAATTTGCACGTCTTGCAATCTTAGCCATACCTATGGATATGATGCAACAAGATATTAAGGTTCCGATAGCTCCGAATAGCATGATTGTCATGAAGTTACGGAAGAATTGCTTCTTCTTCACTTGAAACCTGGTACAAGAAAAAAGGTCAATTAACAGTAAAAATAAATGACTTGAACGAAAGGAAAAATGACAGAAGTATGACTCTCACACACCAACCAACAAAAAGAAGGTCAAATTTTAGAGCCCAGTGCACGCATAGAAGCTCATTACCTAAGTGAATTGAAGCAGCATTTGTAAGTGTAGGACAGAAAACATACCCAGCATTAAAGATAATAGGGGGCAGAAGATAAATAAAGAAAAGATCCTCGCTGAAGACCAAAAGATGTGAGCTTCTTCCGCCACTGATTTGCAATATAAAAATACCAGTCCCCACGCCCTTGTATCATTCCACGAAAAAGATCAGCTGTATGCTAACTAAGAAAAATAGTACAAGCACAAACCACCAACCAAATGCGGATAATTATCAAAAAGAAACAAATGAAGTCATCAAATTCTAGATTGGAACTCACAATTATAAGGGCAGTGATGGATTCGTTCACCCATCTATTCTCTTCTAGAAGATGGCCAATGACAATACAAGCACAAAGAAGTGCAACAAAGAGGTTCATAGAGACCACAGAAGCGTGGTCAGATGTGGAAACCATTTGTAATCTCGACATAAATGAGCTTATAAGCGTTTCCATTGTATGTGCTCTTCCTTTGATTAAAATGGCCAACCGGATAATCGATAAATATTCAGATTCCAATGCACAGAGTCATAATCTTTATGTTTGTGACCGTCCATTTCAAGAGGGCATCGAGTCTGGCGTAAAATCTAACCCTCCCTGCAATTTAGCAAATCAAATGAGAAGCCAACACCCCTATCTCTTGATGTCATTGAATTGAATGACACTGGATTCCAAAACAAGTAAGGTCAAATTTCAGAGATGTACAACAAAGAAACAACAATATTAATTAACAACAGGAGAAACAAAAAAAAAGCCAAAACTTGTTGCATGGGATTGCAATTCTCCAAGCTAAATGAATACAAACATGCGTAACATATACATGCACACACAAACACACACACGTATATATATACAAATCTTCATCAACCCAAAGAAGAAAACAAAAAAAGAGACATCTTTACCTTTCACATCCAAGAAGCTAACAAGAAAATGGCAAACAGAGAGAGCAATGGGCAATCGATCTTCGCTTTGGAGAATGCTCTAATAAGCAATCAAGAGCAACGGAGAGAGAGAAATGAGGAGCAAAAAAAGAGACATTTATAATTATATGTATTTAGTAACATTTAGGAGCTTAAGATTAGTTTATATAGATAATTTGCACCTACTAATGCAAAAATATGTTTACATTGTATAATTAATTAATGATTATTATCATAGGCGCATTTCAGATAGTTAAAATCATACAAAATGATAGACCAATTTTAACAATCAATTAAGTCATCCCATTGTTAATAATTGTCTAATCAAATTCTTCAAATTAAAATGTGAGAGCTCATTAATGGTACACTTAGTATTGTGAGTCTCATGTTGCTACATGTCCATATCACATTTGTGAGTCTACAATATTATATGTGGCATTTCATGCTGACATATCTCATATAGGTATGCTTACCGACATCGTGCTCACGTGGTATGCAACTTTTGCATTTAATAAAAACGACTTAATTGGGAAATGAAGATAAAGAATAACAAAATGAAACATATCAAAAAGATTTTACAAAACTTTTACATCAAAAGAATTAATAATTCCATTATTACTTGAATAAATAATTGAAAAGAAAATATTTAAACTACTTATTAATCATTAACTTTAGTGGGAATAAATTTTCCCTTTTTAATATATAAAATGATAAATATATATTAAGCTATTGAATTTGAATTCTAAATTCTTCTTTCTTTCAATAGCTAATATTTAGAGTCAGAAAGAATATAATTTATGTAAAACCACTATTTATGATTAGCTACTATTAGTTATAAAGTAAATGTTGCTCAGTTACCTTTTCCAAAAATTAAAAATTTGTTTATATACAAATAAGAAAATTCAAGATGTACATAGCCAACACTAGCTAACTAAAAAAGTAATTAATTATTTTTGCTTGAACTCTCAATTTAAAATTACTAATATACAATCTAATTATCCTTAGGATGGAGAATTAAATTGTGTCATTTGACGTCTGACCTTGATATTTACTAAATACTAGATGGGCAGGTTAGATACTTAGTTTGTTAGGCCTTTAAGCTAGTTTTCTATTAGAGCCTTGTTGTAATATATTCTTGGTATGTTCCCAACTTTTGTTGCTTAATAGTAAAACGGAGTTGATAATTATACAAGTCATTAAAAATAATTCAATACTATAATTGTCCCTAGAACTTGCCAGGATTGAAGTAACAAGGAGATATAACTAGAGAAAAATGTGAATCATATAGGTTTGCCCAATATAGGATTTTATGGACGAGACATCACAGGCTAAAATATCCCTAAAGATGTTTTGAAATATTCCTTATTAAGATTCAGTTTGATTCCTATTTTCCTAAGACCTTTGAACTTCATGTAGGTAGATGATAAGTCTTTCAATATCAATTGATAGAGTGGGTTGATCATAACTTTCTATGACCATTATATAATCCATAAAAAAGGGCTACCTTTAATTATACTCAATTTACAACTTTTTAGCTTGTTAGCATCTCTTTAAGTATCTTTGGCATATCTATTTTCCTAAAAGGCAATAGTACATTTAAGGGTACCATTATTAGGTTACCTATTTTCTTTATCTTAGAGGTAATCCTTAATCTTTCTAACTTATAATTTTATTATGAAGAATAATGTGAATAAAATAAGGATTATAAGGAGAAATCTAGTGGTAGCTCTTATAGCTCATCTTTAAGTGATGTAGGTTTGGTGGCATCCAACTCTAGAATTACTAACTAGTATGAGCCAAGTAGGTTTGAAAGTAAACAATATATACCCCTATAGTGCCAAGAATGCCACCTAGAGTGCTTGGTTCTACAAGCTTGGAAAGACATTGATATTGAAGAGTTCATCAGTTGATTCACTCCTTAAAGATTATGATGATGAGTTCAAGGCTAATACCAAGCCTTATAAGCTTTGTAAAATTGAGTTTCAAAACATGCAAGAGTAACTTAACATTCCTCCATCTAAAAAACTTAGACACCCTAAGGATGAATAAAAGATATATGATCTTAAGCTAAGGGAGGTGGGGATGTATTATGATGCCTTTAATCTTAGATTACAGTTTCACCCACCCATAATGCATGATTTAAACTTTACAAGCTTGTCCCCTTCTTAATTACATCCTCATGCACAATATTTGATTATCATCTTCTTAGTTGCTTGACATATTAGGAATGTGCCATCCAATCTTGATCTTTATATGTACTAGGACATACTTATGGACACCATGTTCAGATGGTATATTCTACGTGTGAGAAATGGGTGTAGACACTTAATTTTATCCCATGCATTTTGTTCTATTTTGATTTATTTCTTTGAGAAAAATAATTAAGAAAATCTAGTTTTCTAAAACATTTTCAAGCTTATTTGTTTCAATTTCATTCCTTAACATGTTTCTTAAATTAAATATCATGTTATTAATTCTAAATTTGGAGTTTTCACTTTCTAAGTAATTTTTGGGTAAATTTGACAAAGTTGGTAATTTAATAATGTTTTTCAATTTATTTTCTCTTTTTTTGTTTAAGATCACTGCTTTTTAATTGTATTTTTATAATTGATTTGTATTGATTTTTTTTTAATTTTGTTATAGCCTTGCTTATTTTTTAAATGATTAATTATATATTAAAATCCAGGCTTAGAAAATCTTTTAAACCAATTAGTGAATGAAAATAAAGTTTGGGGTTAAATTTGAAAATCAATAAAGTTGTTAAATCAAAAAAGGAATTGGAAGAACTTAATTTAAAAATGATATAAGGGCATGTTCACTGAAAAAGAGAAACTATGGGGCTGAAATAAAAATAAAGAAAAAGAGAAGAACGCTAAAAAAAACCTACGAACATGGTGAGACAATGTCATGCATGAGAGAGAAGAAGACAAAAGATGGATACAATAGAAAAGTTAGAGGACAAACACCATAACAAAATTGGAAGAGATGGAGCAATTTGTAATAAACTAAAGGAGTAATAAGAGCCAAAGAGAGAGCGTGAGAAAGGGTGGAGAGAAAACAAAAAAAATCTAGACCTAACCAGTAATAGGAAAAATTAAGGTAAAAATAATCAAAGCGAGGAGAGAGAAAATTAGTAGAGAAAAGAACGTCAATGAGAGAGGGAATTGTAAAGAAATTAAAAAATTAACTAAAGAGAGAAAGGATCTTTTAGTCTAGAAAGAGTAGATGAATAAAGAAAATATTTAGTCGAGAGAGGAATTAAGAGACAATCATTCAACGTTGTCATCAGGATAATGGTTCTTTATTAGAGAGAAGTGATAAAGGAAGAGTTTGTATTGAGACAAAAGACTTACCTAAGATTCACTTCAAAATTAATATTTATAGTAGTAAAAAAGTGACTCTTGGATCTTAACTAAAAGAAAGATTATATGACTCTTAGTTATCCATCACTTGGGAATACTAAAATGACTCTTATATA
>JAOTIZ010000003.1:27271284-27285983 GCA_027123425.1 Erythroxylum panamense | reverse complement strand
TAGACGTAGTAACATGTAGCTACGTAAGTATTTGTTAGACTGGGGTTGTAATTTCATTAATTTTTTAGGGTATTTTTATCATTAAATTAGGGTTTGGAAGGCAAGTCATGCCATTCCATCATTGACCCCCCAATTTGGGAGGTCACAAAATATTAAATGTTGGATGGCAAAGGATGGCTTTCAAAGCCATTAATTGTCATTCCATCCTGTTTCAAAATAGACTCCCAAATAATGGCCTTAGTCATTTGGGTCATTCCATTCCATTCATTTCCATCCCTCTACCCACATCCAAACATACCCTAAAGTTTCGGAATCAATTTGTTGGAGAATAGAATAATTTCATTGCTCATATAGATATTAGCAGAAAATTTGATTAATATTACAATAAAATAATATCAACAAAAAATATTCAAATGCCTAGACTTATGATAAATGAGTTAATAAGCATACAATATTCAAATATGTCCAAAACATCATAATACAAAATTGACATGCTTTATGTTTTATAATTTTGTTCCAAGTTAAATATTTTATCCATTCATAAGTTTGCTATATTTAGGATAATTTAACATGTTTTTTCTTTACTAGTTATCTTTTGTTTAATGTAGCATTTATTTATGAAGGCACTCCTCCCTAGCTATAATTCATGACCATTATCATTATTGTCCTCATCGATATTGTTTATGTTGTTTTTATTGCTGAGTCGAATTTTAAAAAAAAACATAATTGTAAATACTTTATCTTCAGCCTTTAGATTGGGTCATACAACTCATGGATTACCCACAACTCGACCTAGTAATATTTTCGTTGATGAGAAGGTCGTTTCCACCAATTTTAAAGGAATTTTTTCTCTTCTTATAAAAACTAAGTGATCAATTGGACCATTTTAAACATAAAATCACCCAAAAAAGAGTTCATAAAATATCCAAAATTGTGCTATTTTATATCATAGATACTTGAAGCTTCTTGAATCCAGTTTATTACAATACATGAAGTCTATAGTTCTTTGAATCCAGTTTTTCGACCTCTGCAACATATTACTATAATCTCTTCTTGATTATTATCAATAAGAATACACAATTAAGTTAAAATACATTTGATGGTGGGTCACAAAGCTCAACAAGTGGACTTGGACAAAAATAGTGAATGGACCCAAAGTATGATTAGTCCGATTCATAAATGACCCAAGTGTCGTATGCACAAGAGTAAAATATTAATTATTGAGATATTATATTAGTCCACATTAATTAATTTAACAATTAGATCACAAACTCTATCAGAATTAGCTGGAAGATGAAAAGGAAGATAAGACTATAAGGTGAAAGCAACGTCCTGGACAGGACTCTTGATGGGGATAACTGTGAGTTCATTTTACTCGAAACCATACATTAAGCAATGGCAGAATGAAACAAATGCCACTAGTTGATCAACAACACCAAGTGTATCTGATAGAACATGAGTTCATTTTACTCCAAACCATACATTAACCAGTCGCAGAATGAAACAAATGCCACTAGTTGATCAACAACACCAAGTGTATCTGATAGAACATCACATAATTCCAGGTCCTAAGAACATAGGGACTATGTCCACAAAACAAAGGTTTGATAAAAACAGGAAGTAGAAATAAATTGAACTAGCGGCTCCTTTGTCCAGTGGAGTGTCACTGATCAAGGAGGAGGAGGTCCGAAGGGTCCAGGTGGTCCACCAAAACAGTCCTGTAGCAACCAGCAACAGCACAAGAAACTGAAGCTGCAAACGAAGAACACAAAAAAATGTGTGTCAGTGAATCGTATTTTGTTGGAAGATGAACATAACGTAGATATAAATGGCGTACGTACCATGAGCCTATAAAGTCACAAAGGCCGCAAAAAGGCCCTGGTCCGCCAGGGGGAGGGCCCCATCCCGGTGGTCCGGGTCCTCCAGGTCCCATTCTCAGCTGGTGAAGATGAAGCAACAGCAGTGGACTTGAACAATGCTAAGAAACAGGACGTAGCACCCTGCAAAAGTTGCTGGTGTTATAGGCAGAAGTGTGTATGTATTTATAATCATTTCTGGCTGAGTAATGACATTTTTATCAACATTGTAATAACTAACAGCTTATCGGCTATTCTCAACTACCAGTCATATATACAGTAACTTAGCATGCATCACACTCATAATTGCCTTACCTGTCAACAAGCGCTTTTACATTTATTACGTAGAGAGGCTCATAACCTTCATCTACGAGCTAGTAACTAAAAAGAACACAGAAATGCTTGGGTCTAACTTGATTATACATCGTATTGAAATTTCATATGCGAATTTTACAAGTGATATAAAGAGGATAAGTAGAAAATATTAACTACTTTAGAACTTATGTTTATTAATAATATGATTTCAATATTTTGATAATTAAATACTAATTAAGCCTAATAACATCTAATATTTCTTTCTCTTCAATTATTTTTTATGTAACCAGTTAGGTTCTTAAATATGTAGGCGATAAGTATAAATTGTAACCTTAAATTGTAATTAAGATTAGATAAATTGAACCTTTTCAATTTATCTTTAATTTTTAATTGAATTATTTATATCTGTAAATTAATATTGATGTTTAATAATACATCATGACTACCTAAATATTAGAAATGTCAAAGTAGTTTTGACTAACTTTTTCATGCATGATTTTTTTGTATAATTAAATTATTTCATTTTACAATGTTTTGATTATATATTGAGTCTAAAATTAATGTCTACTTTATTTGAGTCCATCCATATCAATTACTATTAGTACTTTAACGACACCATTTTCAAAGTGTCATTTCATCTTGATCAAGAATTTTCTAAATCAATGCTAATCGAGAGCAATAAAATTCTCCTAGACTATTTTAGAGTGATGAATCATATATTGATCACTTAACTACTTCTATATAGTTCATGTTATGTCTAATAACTACTAATTGAGTTATTTCCACATAGATCAGAGGAACTATCAAAACATATAAATTCACATATGAGATAATTTAGAGATCTCAAGTTAAATAATCACTCATACAATCATCACAATAAGAATTTTTTATCATCATCATCATCACCCAGTCCGAAATCCCACAATGAAGCGGGGTCTGGGAAGGTCCGATAGTATGCAGCCTTACCCTTATATAATAGAGAGGCTGTTTCTGGTGGATCCACATGCAAATGAAACAATATAAGAATGATACAGGGTACAAAAACAATTAAGTAAAAATGAAAATACAAATTAGAGGAAACTAATAATGGTAATTAGGGCAATAATATCGTTTATAAATACAAATAGAGTCAGTTTATTAAATTTGTTCTCTAACAAACACTCATATGCTTGTTTAAGTATTTACATACTTTAGTCTATAAGATTGACTACTCTTGTGAGGAAGAAATATAATACGCGTTAATCTTTTTGATCCATTATGTCTAACCTCGACCAAAAATAATTTAGGGATGATACATAAATATAATACAGAGAGATATTGTTACTTTTTTTTACATTTATAAATGATGATTTAATATTTATGTAATTTGTCTAAAAGTTACGAAACTATGATTTTCTAATCTTTTCAAAGGAAGATTAAACGAATGAATTTATTTTACATAGTATGTTTGTTGTTTAGATTGAAAATTACAAAAAGTAAATAGAAAATTAAAGTTTTCAATAATTTTATGGTGAAAAATACTGAAGATATAACAATTATTCTTATTGTTAATTATACCTTTTTGAATGTAAAGTTTTATTTAAGTAGATAATTTAATATTTAAATATGAATTTACATTACTCTTTTTATATTAATTTTTTTTAAATAAAACTCTAAACAAAAAGATCTATATAGATTGCGTGACAGCTTCACCATCAGTCCATTTGAAGGCTTCTAAGTAACACAAACATGCCATGCTGAAAGGGCCAAGCTTCGGTGCTTCGGATGGTAAGCATGAAACTGTTCAAAAACTTCGGAAAACCAAAAGACCAGCAAGTGGGCATTTTCACATCAAATAAAACAAGAGAAAAAAAGAATTTTAATAGTAGATAAAGGCCTAAAACTGAATAGCTTGAGGCTATAAGTGAACAATGAACATATGGATCGCTATCACCGAGTTGTCCTTGACAAGACATGAGAGAGTCAGCTTGCAAGGAACAAAAGCGAAAGAAGATGGCCTTTAAGAATATATTGCTTGCTTTCCAACCAATTAACAGACTAAACCACATCAAAATCTCATCAACCAGTTTTTAAGAAGTAAAGAATAAACAAGATTTACAATTTATAGGGAAATTATCTCACCATTTCAACAAAAGGTGCCAAATTTTTCTATAACGAAGATGAACAAAATCAAATGTAAAGGAAAAGTATGGAAATTGTGACTTCACCCCTCGAGACCACATTTTGGTCAAACAATTGTCTTCTATACGTTCACAAGCTGCTTTTCCACGTCCAATGAGATGCAACAATCTCCCTCTGTTTTTCCAACCAAATATGAATAGAAAGAGGAGTCAGTGATGTTACACACTTGCATCAAGTAGCAGTGTCACGCCCCTATTTTTGTATGTTCCAGTTTTCAAATGTATGCACAAGGTACTTAAGCCAAGCTTCTCTTTCCTTTAAGCCGGGTATCGCTTGTAACATTCTTCTTTCGTTTTGGGCCACCGACACCGGCTGTGTCAACCAAAGGGCCTGACCAAGTTGGCACTGGATCTTTTGAATAGATGAATGAGGTGGTGCTAAAAGGAATATCAGGAGGTACGTGTGCAGGATCTATATGCTGAGATGCCCCTAAAGGATAGCCAAGTGCTCCATCCTGGTGAGGTGGAGGGAACTTTTCGCTCTTGCTCTTTGCATTGGCATGTGTAATTAGGCGCCGTCTCTGTTTAACGGAAAAGACGTCAGTATGGTATTATCATAATATCATCGTGGGAAACAATACAAGCAAATATCAGTGTAAATGTCTTCGGTTTAAAAGTTGTGGTCGGTAACAGTGAAAGGAAGCATAGTGAGGACT
This sequence comes from Erythroxylum panamense, assembly GCA_027123425.1. Taxonomy (NCBI): domain Eukaryota; kingdom Viridiplantae; phylum Streptophyta; class Magnoliopsida; order Malpighiales; family Erythroxylaceae; genus Erythroxylum; species Erythroxylum panamense. The sequence goes on along the minus strand of JAOTIZ010000003.1, from coordinate 27,280,976 downwards.
ACACATTGCTGGGTAGGCCAAAGGGGTATTGATGATATGAAACTATTACTCTTGAATGCAGTCCTAGTTAGCATTTGCTAAGGAAACCATGATCCTGTGTCACATTGCCATAGAATTTTAAAGAGCAACAAACTAAATAAATAAGACATACATCAATATTAGATTGAAGCTCCGCATTGGCTTCTGGAGCGGGTACAGCCCTTGCTGCCCGTTCACGGGGCCGTGGTTTCTTTGCAGAATCAACGTGGGATTTAGCAGCAGCTCTCAATCTGCACAATCAAATGCATATAGTTTAGCCACATATACATACAGCACTTTGAATGAAAATAACAAGATGCTAAGTGTAAGTTGAACACTTTAAGGTTCAAAGGGGAGAGGCAAATCCCAGTTGAACTACAAAAGGACGCACTACATAATAAATCAGGACAAACACATGATTGTCATGCATAGGATTTAGCAGAAAAGGGAAGTAAAGAGTAAAATGACAGAGGAAGTCTACAGAGACACCTTCTCGCTTCATCATCACGTCGTTTAGCATCAATCTCCTTACTTGGGGGATATTTTGGGAGACTAGAAGGTTCGCAAGCAAAAGGTTCCGTCATGAAGAACTGCATTAGAAACAAATTAGATGGTTGCAAGGATTTCAACCCAGAGTTCATAAAGAATTCCTGTGAGAAGACATTACTAATTTAACATAAAAAAATTCCAAGCAGACTCAAAATGAAACATTTTTGGATTTCAAGAGAAATGTGTGTAATTTTATGGTATTAACTTTGACATGCCTTCAACCTTAGTGCCATATCAAACCAAATACAATTCATTGGTCCCTTTATTGTGGCACATGGGATGATCAGATGATTCCATGCGTGCTCAAGCTGGCACCAGCTTTCAATCAACTAGCCGCATGGTGGTCTCAATGTAGTCAAGATTGTGGGTCAAGAATAGGTAGACAAATACTCCAACTCATTTTCTGAGATTCTAGTAACATGTTGAGGCTAAAAGCCATTGGAATACATGAAAACTGCATCACACATGAAAAATAATTTTTGAACTGCTAACAATTTTACCAGCTGAAGTGACTTGTTCCTGAAGACCATGTGCCGAAGTTCAATGTCAGATACCCCATAAGCAGTGACAATGAATGTTAAAAATCAGGAGTTCACACAAATATTGGCACAATAAATATGCTTAGTCAGTATGCTAAAAGCAGTGATACAATCCAATCGAGATTTAGAGAGAAGAAGAAAAAGAGTTCAATAGCAGTCTGATGATTATAGTCAATTTGAAGTAGCAATGTGTAAAATTACTAACTTTATGACATCAAGATTTATTTTTAACTAGAAGATGAACAATGTACATCTCTAGTGTACAACTCAAGGGTTCGACCATCATATCCATAAGACAGATACTCATCATATTTAATCAATGTAGGAAGTTTATGTAGAGAAACACAGGAAACAACAGAAACATGACATAGAATAAGACTTGAAACAACAACAATAATTAACGGTGTGAATACTTACTTCGCTTCTTAGAGCGTCAGTTGCTGTCTTCCGATCTGCTGGATCAATTGCAAGAAGTGTATCAATGAGGGGAAGTGATGATGGTGGAAAATCTTTGAATGTTTCTCTTATGCATCTTTTGTAAGGCTCCCGGGGCTTAAATAAGGTTGCATTTGGCAACTTTGACTTTTTCCAATATTCATCTGAAGGTGAACCACATAGCTTGTAGATCTTATGTAATTGCTCTACCTACAACATTGTAGAACATTACCATTACAATGGTATTTATATAGGAGGTGTTCAGTGATTTCTATAAATCAAGTAAGAAGCCTTACCACACAGAGAAACAAAGTAAGCAACTCTAAAACAAAGTAAATATAAAAACAAACATCAAATACGAAATCAAATCACAGGAGCTATAAATAAATGTGAATCTCATAAAAGGGAAAAATAGGCCTAGGGTAAGTTGACAAAGATGCATATGAATGTGTTTATCTGTGTTAAATCTAGGTTCAGCCCTCTTATACGAAAAACAAAGGGTTCAAAGTTCTCATGTAAATAAGACCTTAAATAAAGTAGCCCTACGCCATTACAAGCATGGAAGCCACCTCCAAATAGCTGGATTGAATTGACCAGGGACTATATGCACAGAAGCCTAATGAATAGACCTAAATAGTGGCCAGCGATACTCAAATTAAGAACCATCAGAAACATAGATAGCTACCTCAGTACGACCAGGCATGATGGGCTTCCCAGCCAGTAGCTCAGCCAATATACAACCTGCACTCCAGAGATCCACCCCCACACCATAGTCTGTAGCACCAAGAAGAAGCTCGGGTGGTCGATACCATAGAGTTACAACTCGACTAGTCATTGGATGTTTGTGATTGGGGTCGAAAAAGGATGCCAATCCAAAATCAGCAATTCTGAGTATTCCTCCATTGTCAATAAGAAGATTTGAGCCCTTGATGTCACGATGAAGTACACCACGATTATGACAGTGCTCAAGTCCAGATAATAGCTGGTGCATATAACATTTAACCTGGGATAGAAACAAATGTTTTATATTTTGTATGTTGTCCACATTAGAAGCATAGGAATATACTTCAAAGCTAAATCCTGAGATGGTATAAAGCAAACCTGAGGCTCTGTGAAGTTTACTGCTGGGCTTGCGGCAAGTCCGGCTAAATCATGCTCCATGTACTCAAATACCAGGTATAAACTACATGACATCCTTGAAGTAACCAAACCTTCCAACTTTACAACATTTGGATGGTCCAGTCTTCGCAAAATGAGGATCTCTCTGGCCATGAACTTCACACTCTCAGGTTCCAAATTATCAAACCTTACCTTTTTCAGCGCAACCACTTTTCCAGTTAACATATCTCTAGCTTTGTACACATTGCTATATGTCCCAGATCCAATCTGTCAACAATTTTGAAGGAAAAACATTGAATAAGCAACAGAAAAATCAGAATACACATCATGGGCTTTTTATCTCAAATGCCTTTGCCCGTCGTATGTCCTTCCGCAGGAATGAAACTTACTAAAATTATAACTGTCTGTAATAACGGATCATTTTTAAAATATCTGCATTAGGTATTAGAGATTAAGCTTCATGATGGCATTTGAAAATCTCAATAGTGACCATCACATTGTAATTACTACAGCATCACCATGGGAGAACACAAAACACATTTGGAAGATGGCACCTAACCTTATCAATTTTCTCAAATGAGTCTGCTCGTCGTGGGATCCAACCATTGAGTGCCTCCCCACAGACTGCAGATAGCCAGGGTGGCCAACCTCCTGCCACTTGTTCACCATGCAAATTCTTGCGTGGATTACTCAGACGAGGGATTGGTCTGGACCTCCTCCTCTCCCCTTTAGGTTTTTTATCCCCGTTTATTTGCTCCTCCTTCTGGGTTTCCTCATTTTTTTTCTCCACAACACCACTAGCATCCGTCTTTGTCGCCGATACATTTTCCACTGCCCTACCAGATTCCACGCTCGGGTTCTTGACCCCTTTATTCCCCGAAACTATGCCTGAAGATACCTCTCTTGCGAGAACACACCCCATGTTCGAAGCTAATCCTCGTATCTCAACATGGTCTGTTTTAGCTACTCGATAATTAGCAATCAGTGAATGCAAAAGAAGAAATTGGTACCCAAACACAAACAAACACAAGAAAAAAGTAAGCACCACTAGGAAAGAAGCACATGCACAAAGTTGTTCCTAAATCATCCAGTACTCACAGAGATCAAAGTTCGACCCGTCTCAAGAAATAAGAACAATAGTCAATACTGAGCACATGCAAATTGAAATCCACACTTTTATAGATTTAGAATTTTCAGGAACCATAAGAAGGAAAATAAACACATCTAAATGATCTAAAAAAGTCATTAAAAATTTTTCAGAAGCCAAAAAATCTCAAGGAAACGATATGACAGATAGCAAAGTTATGAATTCGGACCAAAAAAAAAAAATTGTTTTTGGGATTCAAAGGCTTTTGTTTTGTGGTCTACTTTTGGGATTTAGAGCCTTGATCAACAAGAAAACCAAGTCAAAAATGATCTGCCAGAGGCACAGACAGAATGGCAAGGAGGGAGAGAATGAGATACTACAACATCCCATTAAAAAAAAGAACAGAATTTTGAGCAAAGATTTAGAGCCAGAGCCAGTGATCTAAAAAGAAAGCAAAGAGCTTTAGAGATCAGAGTGAGTTAGCTGAAGAAAGTGGTGGATAAAGATACTTACTTGGAATGAATCCGAGCAAGAGGAGACAACACAGAGAATGATGTGTTGGGTCAGTACTAAGAATATCAACAATCTCAGATTTTGTGATTGAGGTATTTGGTTGTTTGGTCTTGTTTTGGATCTTTTGGAGGTTTACTGATTCATGTTGTTGGGTATTCTCCGAGACAAAGAAAGAAAAGAAAAGAAAGAAAGAGAAAGATACAGTAGCAGATCGCTTTTCCCTTGCCTTTGATTCTAGTTTCTTTCAAGTCAAAGCCCCCAAAACCAAAACTCTCCCTTTCAAGCCATGGCTTACCTTGCCTTCTGTCTTTTCTTTGTTTATACTCCAAACCTCCCATTTGGAGCACAATTATATTCTTTGTTAGCGCTTCTTTAAAGATTCAACTTATTATTAATACTTTTCTTTAATTTACCAATTTTAATGTCCTAATAAAATATATAATAGCACCTGAAAAAAAAATCTTTTTATTAAATAAGAATAAAGTTACGTACAATCACACCGCTCTAAATTTTGCGCTGAACATAACTTCAACTGGGTGTTGATGATAATAATGACGATGAATAAAATATATAAACAATTTAATATTTAAAATTTTTGAGTTAAATATAAAATCTCGCTTAAAATTTAGTTCATATAAAAATTTAAAATTCATAATTTGACATAGGATTAAAATAATCCCAAATTTAATAATATATAAGAGATAGATGGTATTACACATACTTGAAATTTGAGAATAGTAATCAAATCTAATACTAATCTATAAGTAATAAATGTTGTAATCCCTACAATGTAATAGAATTTTACAATAATGTTAAAACCAATAATACAAAAAAATAAACATTGCATTATTACACATAATTAAAATTTAATAATATTGTTAAATATAGGATAATGATACATAATTAAACAATGACGTAATGATTTGATCAATTATACTTAATTCATAGAAAACTAAATCAAGCATTGGATCTCGTGATTTTTAGCTTATTAAAGAATTATCTAAAGTAATGGATACATAATTTAAAAATTAAACTTGGAGACTTACAAAATTTTTAGAAAATGAAGATGTTGGTACTTTTATATTTTATTAATTATATTAATTTAAAATCGTGTTTATATTAAATTTAATTGTCAAAATAGTGTAGTTATATTATTTTAGACTTTTGTGGGAAATAATTTAATATTCACAAAAATATAAATTTTGTTCTTAAATTTTAACTTTTTGATTGTTAATTTTATTAAATTGTGGTTTTTTACCTAGGCCAACCTATTTCTAATATATTTATTAGATTTTATAAAAATATGTCACCTTGCTGTCTTGGAGGCTAATCAATGACTAAAACTTCTTAGTTACATAATAATATGTGTTGGAATTCAAACATAGCGTGACCCTCACTTTGTAACTATGTGTCTTGTTTTTCCTTTTGTATCATCCAACTATAGCAGTCACTCTTTTCTCCATTAAAGTAGTTGCCTGATTGGAAAAGTGGCTTGACCAAGAAAACAAATTGGAACCATTTCGAGTATTTTAAGTTTTTTCACAGAAGATTTCTGTCGGAAGATGAAGGAGATATAGAAAGACAGAGGCGTAAGATTCTTTGGCAGCAGTGGCATCTTCTGTTTGATGACAGCATGAATATACAGCATTTCCAAAATCTACACTTGCAGGCTTTCTCATACATGGTGTCAAATGTGGACAGTCGAACTCAACTCAAGATACACTACAGATAAGTGGGATGATGAAGTTGAAAGAAAATACAAATTTTACCAACATAATATAAGCCATTTGCCATCCATATAATTTTGAATGACATGTTCACTTTACACCATCATAAGATACAAAGTATTCTGGCACACATAAAGCCTAGTACATTAAAAAGAAAATAAAAGAAAAATTATGCTTTTTCTAAGCAGGTGATTAAATGAACACCATTAATTCTTAGATGAATTATGAATTATGCTTTTTTTTGCCCACGAGGTGTCTTAGGAGGGTCTCAACGATGGGAAATACCTTTAAATCATCCACTCCTAAATTAATCCCCGCTCGAGCTGGGTAGGCCCCTTGTAGAAGGCAAAGCTCTGGGAAAAATTTAAGGCTTACAAGAATTTAAGGACCAAGAATATTAACTGTCCACTGTTATCACTAACTTCTTAAAGTTAGCTGGGAGTTACTTCTTTCACTAACACCATCAAATTAGTGGGGAGTTACATGCTTTTGGCCACTATCTCCTCTAAGTTAATAGAGAACATGGTCCTAAAGTATATATCACCCTATTACAATTTCATCTAATCACTTTCCCATTAATTTGAAGAATTACTCCCACTTTTGAAGATTATACTCCACTTTTTGAACCATTACCTAATATTATTAACATATGTTGCCATATCATCATCTCATGAATGAACGAGCGCCTTAATGAGTCTTTAGTTAGTCATCCTAAGTCATCTTTAAGCATAGTCTATAAAAGTTAAGTAATGACCTTAGTTAAGCAACAATTTGAGCCACTATATAATAAACCTTGCAGATTTATATAACTTTAGACTTTTTCTCCAAAGTTAAGTACAACTTAGTTAGTTAGTGCATTTGTGTACCATCATGCTTAGTACAACTTAGTTATATCAATCATATTTAGTCTAGTATTTGAATCTTACCTATCATCAAATTTTTTTGCTAATGCACACCAACATATGTCAACTCTCTCTCGATTTTGTTGACACTATCCATTTGCCTTGCCTACTCATAGATCTTTACTTTGTTTCCTTGTCAATATGCCATTTTTATATCTATCCGAGTTTTAAATATTGGCAAAGACCTGTCAACACTTATATACTTCTACCATTTTGACTTAGGAGTTTAATAAACCATCAATATTATAAGAACTTGGCACCCTTCATTAACATTGTGAGCACTCCTTTACAAGTAGTTCCCTTGAAATCTCCTTGGACAAAATTTGAAGACAAGAGCTAATCTTCCTTTTCATTAATACATCACCTAAATACCATTTACCATTTTTTTAGATAGTTTACTTTTGCTCAAACACCTTTTTAAGGATTAGTTGTTCCAATAAAGACATATTGGGGGTAGTCTTCTTCTATTGAGCCCTTACTGTATTATCCTTGATCCTTTGTGATTATGGAATTCATTTGTCCCTCACTCACCTTTCATTTTTGCATTCATGAGTAAAGCAAGTTCCGCCATTTTTCTTGTCTGACTTTCTATAGTTGTAATTGCACTAGGGGGTCCTTTACATTTTACCTTTGAAGCTCAACCTATGCCTAATCTACAAGTTCTTATGAAGTTAAACAACTTATTTTTTCCTTTAACATGTTTTGTACTTCTAACGTGAAAAATGTGAATTGCCTTACATACTCCCTTACATAGTGTTATTACTTCAAACTATTCAAAATTTCTGTTGCGAGCTAAAAAATGTTATTTGGGAGGAACTAATACATTAACTCTTCCTTTATTTTCTCCCAACTATTAATGGGAGGATTATCTCTATTGATGGCATTTGAGGTACTCATTTTCCATTAAATCTTTGCATCATCCATTATGTACATTGTCGTGATTGACATATTCTCCAATTGAACACCTATGCCATCCCAAATATTGCTTCATATCTCATAAGAAATTTTTAAGTTTTTTAATCGTTTATTTGCCATCAAAAAATTATGGCTACAATACCTTTACCAAAATATTCTCTGATCGGACTTTCAATTTGGCCTAGCTATAGCATATTTGAGCATTAAATCATAACTCATCTCCTCATAATCTTTCAGTTGTTCTTTTAGTGTTCTCTTTATTTTTTAAATTTCTAACACTAAAGCTTTAAACTTTTCCAACTAGGGATGGCAGTGAGTTTTCAACCCGATTAATATTTGCACTACCCGACCTAAAAAAAAGACATGGAGGCTAAAAATAGATTTTAAATAGATGTTGAAAAATAGTTGTAGATATAGATTTAGATATGAGTTTATTGATAACCTGAACCGATGGATATCTATATCCTACCATTTTTTATTAACTCTATTTTTTCTTTTTTTTTGAATATTTATGGTTAAATATAATAAAATATTAATATTTTCTGAGAAGAAACAACTTTAAAACCCATACTTTACTCTTTAGTCCTCACCTTTTTCATCATATTTTATTTTCTTATAAGATGATAATAATGCAAATGATATGGAGATGGAGTTTTGAATGTTGTGGAGTTCACGCAAAGACAATTTGAAGCTTTAGATATTTCAGCCTTTGTTTCAGTTCTTGATTGTGAAAAATATATGTTGTCTTTGCACTAGATATTATAATTTTTATTATTCCAATTTTATAGTTTTTTAAGACATGCAAATCAAAATCTTGACTTATTATTATTAAAGTAATTTTGATTTGGAGCATTCACAAAAATCTGCTCTTTATATTTTATATTTAGAAGTTATATTTTTATGTGTTATACAACCTGATGGATATCCAAAAACTCGAACAATCTAATGAATTTAGATATGAGTTGTAAATCATAAAAACCGATGGATATGGATATGGATATGGATATGGATATGGATATGGATATGAGTTGAGTCATAAAAAATAGATATGGATATGGGTAGAGTAATACCCAAATCGAGCCTTACCCATTGTCATTCCTAGTTGCAACAAAGGAGCCATACCATCAGTCAGAACTATAAATTTTATTAAATAATTGCATAAAGTTTCAACTTGTTATAAATATAACTCCTCATTTACTATATATATTTTTTGAAAATATTTGTGAGGGTGCAAAACAAATATTTCTCAGGAGGTCACTCATTCTAGTACTACTCTCACCTAAGCATATTTAACTTTAGAGTTCTGATGGGATATATGATCACACCCACATTTACTCTATAGTTGATATTACTAATGTGAAAAGTCATGTAGTTTGGCCTCATTTCGTATTAATAGATAAGTGAAATATATATAAAATAATAAATAAATTAAAATATTTTAATTAAGTTAGGCAATTAAACAATTGCTTTCTAACATGAAATGATGTCCAGGTGATACTCTCTAATAACTGTATCCTTATTAGAATCTTTAACTACCACATTAATGTCTTGTTGTGGTAGCCAAAGAGTTTCTACTTAAGAATCTTATCCTGAACATACTATAATTATATGGGTATTTTGAAGTAGTGTATTAATACTTAGAGTATTTTGACTTCTCTTATTAAAAAGGCTCCATCCTTTGTTTTAATGTTAAAGCTTTTATTATAAAGATGTTATTTAATTTATCATTCGTTTTCCTAAAGAAATGGTTTCTTACTTGCATATAGGAGTCATATGAGTTTTATATGAGCAAGTGATATCCATAAATATACTGTAGGAAAATTCCGGGAGGAACATCACATGTTCCAGCAGCGGAAACAAAAATTTTTTATTCCCGGGACCTTCCCGA
>JAOTIZ010000003.1:27194920-27213985 GCA_027123425.1 Erythroxylum panamense | reverse complement strand
AAATGTAGCTTCCCACATGCAGGTTGTGGGCATTTTTGGTTTCACTGGTGAAGATCATATTGGGAAAATTAGTTTTCCACCTGTGCAGGTTAGTTGGTTGTTCATGCATATTGACAGATATGCCATCTCTGAACTAGTGGAAGGGATTTGAAATATGCTTCTTGCCTTTATAAGTTACTCTTGCCTAATAGTTCAAGTATGAATGTTATATCAGAAATGTTGACACTGAGAGACTGGAATTAGCATTTTTTTTTGGGGGCTCTGCTTGTATGAACATAATCAACTTGCACCCCTGGAAAGGATATAAAATGCTCCATTCCTGTTCTGCAGGCAGTTCCATCATTTCCTAGTTCATTCCCTCACCTGTTCGCTGGCAAAGATCACCTCCGCTGCTTAATTCCATGTGCTATCGACCAGGTCATACCCTTTCAGTGCTGAAGATCTGTTCAATCTGAATGTAATTTACTCCAATTGCTGATAAGTTAAAACTGCCTTACTCGTACTCGTACAGTATAACTATTATATAGGAACACTCATAATGAGATTTCCAGGGAGTATGACTTGGAAGCATGCATTCATACTGTAACACATACTCTTTGACTGATTCAGTTTGAAATGGATAACTGAGTAATTTATCTTAAATTCATCAACTTTGATTGAAATGCATGATAAAATTTTCATGAAGAAATTCCTATGCTTTGGGACTATGATGAATGCAATAAGGGAGGCAGTTTTTACTGCTCGATGTCTAGGTAATACTTGCTTAAAATGCTTGTATGGTTAAAGCTACAAGCCTACAACTGTAAACATACGCCATATAAGCAAGTAAAGTTTATGGCATTAAAGTTTAGGATAAATACAATGCAATTCGAACCTTGCAACATCTTCAAACTGACATATTAAAGAATTAGTGAAATGCTTCAATTATCAAGGATGGACTTTTAATGTACTTAAATCATGATTGTCATTATTTGGTTCATATGCCCCGGGTTAGATGGGCTCGAATGTCTTGTGATCTTGCAAGGGTTGGTAACATCACCTAGATTATTTTTCATGTGTTTGATGATTTTTTTTTAATTGCATGACCCCACAGTTCAGTCTATGTCCATGTCTGTGTGCTAGCATATGTTGTGCAAGCTTGGAAGTGTGCCTGGGTGCCTGCTTACACACTTGCACTTCATTACTTATCAATTCTTCTGTTTTCTGTTTCATGCAGGATCCATATTTCAGAATGACACGAGATGTTGCTCCTCGGATAGGATATCAAAAGCCTGCACTGATTGAGTCATCATTCTTCCCTGCCCTGCAGGTACAGTAATTGTGATTGAGTGACTTGTATTTTACTATAACTGAGGTGTCTGATAAAGTTTGTTGCTGGTATATTACTATGATTGAGGTGTGCCTCAAACATCCCTAATTGAAAGTTTGTTGCTGGTATATTACTATGATTGAGGTGTGCCTCAAACATCCCTAATTGTTTCTTTCTACGAATGTGTTCATACAGGGGGAGACAGGAAAAATGTCAGCCAGTGATCCAAATTCTGCCATATATGTAACTGATTCAGCTAAGACTATTAAGAACAAGGTATGGTCCTGATAAGAGTGTAGCATCTTGTGTGGTGCTGAGAATTGCAGTTTTCTCCATCACACCCTTTATTCAGACTTCATACTTCAGATTTCGGTGAACTTTTTGTAAATTTTCTTTCTATGGTACTTTGTTGGTTGAGAATCATGGAAGTGAATAATTAAAAGCTAAAGCTTTTGCTTACAAATTGAGCACTAGGTGGATAGTAGATGGGCTTCATACCCTAGAATTTATATGATTTCACAAGTGAGAGATGTTATGCACAATTTTTTTTATTTATAAACATGATCTTTATGCTGATCATAATTTGTGAAACCGACAACAGATAAACAAATATGCATTCTCTGGAGGGCAAGATTCTTTGGAGAAACACAGACAATATGGAGCCAATCTGGAGGTAGTAAACTCTCTGCTTAGTTGTCAGGAATGTCAAAATCTTTTCCAGTGTGATCTTATGTTTACTTTGTGAACGTTCAGGTGGATATACCAGTCAAATATTTGAGTTTCTTTTTGGAGGATGACGAAGAGCTCGAGCACATAAAAAAGGTGAGTTACAGTTATGTTTGATTCAGTCTCATTTCATATGGGATTCTTTCCAGCAGATATAAGCAAAAGTTATCTTGCCTGCTTTTCTCATGGTGCTTGAATTGCCTGTTTTAAGGAGTATTCTGCTGGACGCATGCTAACTGGAGAGGTAAAGAAACGCCTAGCTGACGTTTTAACTGAGTTGGTAGAAAGGCATCAGGCAGCTCGTGCTGCTGTGACGAATGAAGTAAGCTTTAGTAGATACTGTTAACTTATCAACTATTTCGTCACTCAATCCTGTCTCCTTTTAAAACTAGTTGGTTGTCTCATTCTTCAGTATCATCTGCAAGATTAGCGATTGGATTGACGTGACGATCACCTAGAAGTTCTACTAAGCATTAGAGCACAGTTTCTTTAGAATTTTAAACCTATGGAAATCTTGCTAAATAAAAGATTGAAATCTAACTAAAAGATAAGTTACTAAGTAGCAATGTTTGCTCTTGCAATATAAATGCTTTTTGTTAATGAGACTAAAAATTGATTTAATTGGATGATTTTGATTCATTCTCTTTGTATCTGTATTCCAGATGGTTGATGCATTTATGGCTGTTAGACCTCTTCCCCACATGTTTAACTGAAGTTGAATGGTAATGGGTTTCAAGCTTCTGGGAATGTACCAAGATTTTAACTAAAAGCTACGGAAGCTCAGAGGTTCATTAAAATTTTCATTTGTAATTGTTCCAATAGATATATACTTCATTTCTGATTAATTAGACACAGTTGAGCACTAGTAGACTAAGGAGAAACTGCCAACTTGCAATCAGCTTTGATGTTTGAGTTCCCAGCACTTGCTCGTCTTCATATTATTTGTTAACAACTGAAGATGATGAATTCTTTTTTGAACATCTATTAAGTTTTATATACACATGAATTACTCTAGCTTCTTAATCTTGTGTCAAAGTATTATTTGATCAACCAATCGAGAGGTGTTTGGGTATGAGAAATTATCTGAAATCTTAGATTCTAGGCTAACCATTCTGCAAGGATGAGCCCTCTCATAATCCGATAGGTCGTTGCAACCGGCGAGAGCCTTATTAGTGTTCACTTGGACGGCCCCTCTTTTTGCATCTACCTGCTACCTGCTACCTACTGCTTTGGTTATCTTATAAACTACCAAAAATTTCAGGGTGCAGGTGAGTTGGTAAGGAGCTTTTCTGGCTTAAGTGAGGTCACGGGTTTGAACCGTCCTTGTGTATGCAGCTGTTTAAAACTTAAGGTCAGAATTTTGCCTCCCGCAAGGAACCTATCTGGCTCGAGCGGGGATTAGTATGGAAGTGGATGACTTAAAGGTGTTTTCTCATAGTTGGGACCCTTCTAGGACACCTCGTGGTAACAAAAATAAAAATAAAAATAAACTACCAAACTTGTCTCATTATAACCACTAAATGATGTCTCATTTTTGCTCCGTTACTCGAGAATCCAAGAGCAACTGTGGATACCAGGCTTCATCACCAAGTAAGACAGAAGAGAAGTCAAGGTCCTTTGATTTGAATAGAACAATTTCTGCATTAGATGCCGAGGCAAAGCTGATAATGGAACACCCTCCACCTCTTGTATTCCGTGACCCCAATGTATTATATTATGCTCCTTCCAAGAAGCAAGATTAGCAGGAAGGATTGAATCTTATTTTAGTTCTTTCTTGTCTTGTATAGAACTTTTCCCTCGTATAGAAATAATAAATTGGTTTCATATGTCAAACTAGCGGGAGAGGAGCAGAATAAAAATTCCAGAGATACTATCCTGAACGTAACTTCAACAATGCCCAATGTCATCCTTGTTCTCAAAATTTGTAGAATTGGGAAGACATGCACGTAACATTTAATCCTGAGACAGGTCTCAAGTAGTGTGATTGTACTGCGGATGCCATCATAATTGTGGCTTCTAATTCCAAGTGGAATTTATTAGTGAAAAAAAAGCAAGAGTAATTATTAGAAAAGAAGCAATTTATGTAGAAGCATGAATAGAGGAAAGGGCTCAATTGATAAAATTAAAAAATACAAAAATACTCGCATAACAGAGAGTAAAATTATAAATTTCTGGTTATCCTTTTGCTTATCACTTGGTTATGTTTTCACTTTTTACCACAGAAGAGCAATATACCCATAATGTAACTCCTATCCTTGTTCATTTTAAGCCCTGACCAGTCTTTGAAAGTTCCTAGGGATTCATTAATGTAGTGATTGAATCGAGGTCACCTCCTAATAAGAGAAGTAAAGTCATTTGCAAAAGAAAGAGAATGAATGTTCAAAAGCTTGCATTTGTTGTGATTCCACGCTAATAGTTTTTTCAATAAAAATGTTGAGAACTTCTATAGAAAGGGCAAATAAGTGCCGGGGGAATTTGTTCCCCTTGTCTCAAACTTTTTGTGCATTTAAACTTTTGGATTATTCTACATATTTTGTACTTTAAACTGTATATATAATTATATAATGAAATCAGTTAATTTTCTAAAAAATACTTTTTGTGCCTACGATGATTAGTTCACCATTAATCAAGATGTCATAGGAAATAAAGATGATGCATTGGTTAATCCACTTGATGAATTGATTTGGAAGACAAAAGCTTTTATTGTGTGAGTTATGAACTGCTAATTAATAGAGCCAAATACCTTGTGGAGGTCCACCTTAACGGTATAACTCTTGAATGCATTTTTATGTCATAATTCAGCAAAATATTATCAGCAATTTGTCTCCCTTTTATGAAAGTATCTTAAAATGGGTAAATGATAGAACTGACGACAAATTTGAGTTTTGAAGCTATGAACTTGGCAATAATCTTATGTTACAACAAAATATTTGACACTTTGTAAACCTCTAGGACCTCTAAAAAAAGAAGAAGAAAGCATTAGCCATCTAATCTAGAAGCTTTTTTGGGGTTAAACTTTAATAGGACCCTCTCAACATTAGTCTCATGAGCGGAAAAATAAACTTTTAAATTTAGAAGTTGATAATCCTCCAAAGACTATTGACTTCATCAATTGTGGGAAAGAGGAGCTATAGAGGTTGTTCCCAAATTGTTGGAGAATTATTCAAAAGTTGCATCAATAATTTCTCTTGGGTTTATGCCAAAGAAACAAAAGAGTTATGAAGAGAAGAAATTTTGCAGCATTTTGCTTGGAAAGGACTGAGCTGTGGAAAAAAGGTTGTCTTTCTATCTCTTTTCAAGAGCTATTATACTCTATAAATTTGTTTGAGGATTGATAAGTTAATATCTAAAGCTCTTTTGCGTAATTAGAGACAATAACTTTCATAATATCCAACTCAGTAGGATTGAAGGGATCTTGATAAAGAGATTTGAGGCTTAATAAAAGAATCTTTTGTATTAACCACTGTATGATAAGTATTTCTAAACTTCTTATGATGTAACCTCTTTATTTTCTCTTTAACCATTTCTAGTTTCCTACAACAAATATAGAAATTAAAACCTGTGAAATAATGGATTAATCTATTCCTTAAAGCCAATCTAAAACCCTCATTTCTTTATAGTGAGCTTCTTGAGCAAAATGGGGGGACATAAAAGGGGAAGGGGTGATATAAAAATAGAGGAACTTTAATGAGCTAAGCTTTCTTCAGAGGTGAAAAGTCGAATGTTGTTTAGTAACGCTCGATCTAGTTTCTTCCTAAGAAACCATCAAACTTGTCTTTTATTTATCTAGGTATAATATTAGCCTTTAATCTTAAGATATATGACTTGCAATTGGCTTACACAACCCCTCACATTTTTGTGTGAAATTCTTGACATAAATATTCTCTTCAACTTCTATATTGTATATAATGCTATTGAAATTTTCAAGAATTACCCAATGGATGTTGGAACTAGGTTCAATTTCTGAAAGTCTATCCCAGAAATGAGCTCTTTAAAACATCTGGTCATGAGTATAAACAAAAGTGATTTAGAAGTTGATTCTTTCATTTAGTAAGAAGATTGACATAATGATCATCTAGTTAGTGGATGAAGAGTGAAGGATATCCACTTCATTATGATAAAAAACAACAATTACTCTTCTATTAAATTGGGGACTATGGTTGGCTTTATTTTTTTATTCCTTTGAGAGAAACTCATCTATATGTAACTGTTCTCCTTTAACTTTGTTTCAAGTAAACAAACTAGAAATAGATTAGTGTCATTAAAATAATCTATTAGCATTTTTTAGTTTTAGGCAATTCAACCCCCTGACATTCTATGCAAGAATAGACATTAGAAGGGTTGCAAAACTAGAAATGATGCCCTTGTTCTTCTTTTTGGGTTTTCTCGTTAATGCTAATTTGAGATCTTTATCATGTCTTATGATCACTCAAATATCAACCTTAGAAATTAATGGAATTTGCTTTGATTTTGTAAGAGATCCTAGATAGGAGTTAAAGAGCATTGTTGCACTATAGTGTGGGACCTTATAATATTTAGAGAAAGTGGGATGCCAAGAGTAGTAATGTTAATACCAATGTCTTGTGCATTTTTAGTCTGAGCAAAGTTAGAGACCTTAGGAGGATTGTTTTCTGATGCTCCTTGAGGTGCTATAGAGCCCTTTGGACTAGGAGCATGTTGCTTAGCTTCCTTAGAATCTTGAGGTTGAACATTAAAAATACTAGAGTTAGGAGCTTGAGAATTATCGTCAACATTAGGTTCAATAATAACAGAAGGTGTTCGTATATTCATCAACTCATAATAATTCCCTTTAGCAAAGATTTTACCTATTGGAACATTCTTTTCCTTATTAATATAAATCATGTCTCCATTGATATGTCACTCTAACCTTATCTTGAACCATCATATCATTTTCTCTAACCACAAGATATGAATCAAAACAATCAATATTTTTTGAATGTCTACTATCACAAATATTTTAGCTAATTGAACCTTTTCATATTGGTAGTGGTTTCATCTATGTAAATTGGTTTTCTTATATAGCTAGCCAACTAGTTAAGCCTTTTTATGACTATAGTGGGATATTAAGAAGATTAACCCAAAATAAAACCTGCTTCTGATGTAAAATTTCAAAAGAGAAACCTAGTTTCTATTGATCAAGGAAGACTGATTTCCCATTCATATGTCTTAGACTATTAGATACAATATATTGAGCATTAGCTTATGAGACAAATTTGAAGAAGAAGATATTGGCATCATTAACAAGAACTTCCTTTAGACCTTTTTTTTCCCTAGTTAGAGCTGGTCCAAGAGTTCAAAATTGGAAATGTAGGGAATTTGTGTAAGAAGAAACCAATAAAAGTGATGTTCCATCTTGAAAATCCTTTTCTAAGAACCTTAAAAGGGATAGTAATTAGAGGAATGCTCTCTGAGATAAAGTGTGAACATAAATGTAAGTTCAAGGATGGGGAGGACCTTAGTATGTTTGTGGAGATGAAAGGATCAATGAGTTCTAAGGCAAGGGGAACAGAAAAATTAAAGGGAGAAAGTCAGAAGTAGTGAGTAGAGTTTGGTTGGAATTAAATTAAGAGTTTGACATATTTATACCAAAGGCGATAACAACAAATTTTGAAAAACCGTTGCTATATAAGGAAAGGTAGGAAAAGTGGCATAGATAATATAAAAGAATAAGGAGTATAAGAAAAGAGGGAAAGAGTTGGACTGAGATGACTGAGTTAGGAGGTTAATAATTGAGACAAAGATGTGAGGAAAAAATAAGAGTCTTCCCTTGGAAGAGCTCCAACAAGTTGCTTCATTGTAACGAGCACAAAAAAGGGATATAAAGGAACACTTAATAGAGAGGAAGTCTAAGACCAACAAAATACCAGCCCAAGAAATATCAAAAGGGAAAGTTTAAAAAAGATGAAAACTAGAGAGAAGAGGGAGCATCTTTCTCTATACTTATTCTATTAATATCAATAAATTTCTAAAATAGATTATCAAAAATTACTTTAGTCGGATAGGTATCTATCTTGTAATAGTATCTATATAAACAAGAGGAGAGAACTCTACAAAAGATGTAAAGAGGGGTATGCAAAGAATGGTAAATCTTTTATAGCTTACACCTATTTATAATAAGATTTGAACCTTTATCTATTTAATTAAATTTAATTTATCAAATACGTTGTATTTGATTATAAATATTTTTTATAATTTATTATCAAGTTCAACTTGATTAACTTACTTTATATCTCTTAAACCTTCTTTGTATGTGACCTATTAAGTTCTTAATAGTATTGATGATGAATATAAATTATATTCGAGATTAGATAAATTAAATTTCTTTAAATTTTTTAAAATTTTTAACTAAACAATTTATATCTATAGTTCAAGATTAACATTGTTGAACTAAAGGAGTTTTTCTAACAAATGCTTTAATGATAACAAAACTTAATTACTACTAACGAAGTTATTATTTTGACTAAAAGCAATAAAAGAATAAAATGAAGTCATAAACTCAAAAAGATAGCTTATGAAGTTGATAAAGAGAGATTAAAGTTTGCAACCATCAAAATGAAAAACAAGCCTAGAACAAAAAAAATATTAAAGTTTATCAAGGTCATTCTTTAGTTTAAATGTTACTTGTAATCTCATTTAATCACTTTGACGTTCAAAAAGACACCATACATAAACATTTCACTTCATTTCATTACATAAGTCTTTTAATTCATTAAGAATCATTGAAGCTTTTGGTTTTAATATAAAAGTCTCTTGATCTTTCAAACAAATTTTAGGTAACATTTTAGGAAGTGTTTAAAATATAAGTAAATTAAACATATATATTTTGAGCATTTGAAGTTATGAAATCATGTTTTTATGGTGATTGTTCGACTTATATGAGTTAGTGGTTGACCACTATAGGTTAAAGTTGTTAAATTTGATGTACCATGAGTTTGTTGTAATATTGATTGATGTATTGGTCGACTATTATGCCATATTGGTCAATCAATAAGCTTACTAGTTGACCAGTTTTCTAATGGCTCGTGAATCTGATGCCTTTAATACAGATTGCTCAACCAGTATGTTAGACTAGTTGATTAGAGCTCTGTATAAGGCCATTGAAGGCCATTGTATTGGCTTCAATGGCTTGGAAGGGTTTTAAAATACTATAAATAGGTGTTTTCTTATTGGTTTTAGCATAAAAAAGATTTTGGGTGTATTTTACACACATTTCTAAATTTTTTTCAATTATTTGAGCATCATTATTTCATATTTGTAAGTGAGCCTTTTTGGAGTTATCAAGTGAATAATTGAGATAATTTTGAGTTGTAATCTTTTGTTAAGGTATTGGATAATTTACTTGGGAGTGTTCCAAGTGGGATTAAGGTTTCTCTACACCTTAGAAGAAGAGTACAAGAAGAGTTCATTTTTATGAAGAAAAATTGTAGAATGGTTATTTTTCATCTTAAAAGAAGAATTATAATGGAATTTCAAGAAAAATCTTGGGAATGGATGTAGGCAAGGGTTGTTTGCGAACCTTTATAAATTGATTTGCATCCTCTCTTCCCTATCTTCTTTAAATTATTGCTTAGTTATTTGGCTAATTTATATTAAACAATTTTCTCATCCTTATTTACATTGATTGATGTTACTTGAGTAGTTCGGTTAGAAAATTTGTTGAATTTTATAAACATTGAATTCACCTCTCTCTTGGTTGTCATTAGAGACTATCAAATGTCTACAACATATTATGCTTACCTAAATATTATAAATGTCAAAGTAATTTTGATAATCTTTCATTTATAATAATTGTGTATAATTTACTTAGTTCATCATATATTGTTTTAATTGGACATATAATATGGATTACTACCTCCTCTATTTGAGTTCAATCACATTAGTTCTCAAACATTAATAACAATTTTTTTAATGACATGAAAACTATTTTAAAGTGTCATTTCATCTTGATTAAGGATTTCTCAAATTAATATTACTCTAGAATAATAGAATATTAACTCTAATTAATTTAGGATGATGAATTTTATATTGACCACTCAACTACCTTCATATAACTCATATCATTGCCAAATTAAGTTATTATTTACTATGGTAAGGTCCAAAATGGACTTATATAAATTGATCCAATCCAATTGGCCTAATAGGTTTAGCTTGAAAATTAAAATTTTTGATTTTTAAAAACTAGTTTAGATTCATATTTAATTTTAAAAATTAATCCCAAAAAATTTTAAGGGTTAGAATTAAGTTGTATAAAAATAAAATGAAGTCGAACTTCAACATTATAACTTCCAATTACTTTAACCATCAAATATTTATTTTTGATTAATTAATATTCATATAATATTATACTATTTAAATATTATCACAATTATGAATTTTATATCTAATTATCTAATTTAATTTTTTATAAATTAAGATTAATATTTGCATATATTATTGTAAGAGATTAATTTTTATTTTAAAACAATTTCTTATATTTATTTTAGTTTAATAAATAATTTATATTTTTTATTATTAAAACTTCTTAAAAATATAGGCTTATGGATTGAGCTTAAATTTAAAATTTTTACAAATAGGTTGGAATTGAATTTGAAAATGAGATCCATTTTATGGGTGAGTTAGGAATGGACTTAAATCTTTTTGAAAATTTTGAGCTCTAACCCAAAACATCTTAGCTTAACCGATGTACAAGTCTTGTTATAAGTAATATCAAATATACTAACCCTTATGTGAGATGTTTTGAAGATATGAAGTTAAAAGATCACTTATTCAATAATCATAATAAGCATTAGATAGACACATTAAGTAATGGTCTATAAAAAATTCTTATACCGAGTAAGTTAAGTGGACTAATTTTTTGACAAATACGTATAAATTTTGTTAAGTATCTTTATATTTTGGTTATGAGATCAATTACTTCTTTAATAATAAATAAACATAAGGTATGATAGTTTTGTTATTCTATTATTAATTATTTTTAATAGAGCATAAATATAATTTAAATGTAATATGAATATTATAATTGTGAATTCATCATAATTGTATTTCTAATTTTTTCTTACAAACTCTATCTTATAATTTAGTTTGTTAGACAAATATGTATAAGATAAATAATATCTTTAATTAATTGTCATAAATATACAACCAATTGATTAGTTGTATAGCATAAACTAAGAGATAGTTACCTATTTTTACTGAAAAAAATGATAATACATTTTTCAATCCCAAATTGAGATGTGTTGTGAATGAAAAGATTAGAGTGGGTATATTTTTGAGCTACAAGATAACTTAGCCTTAGAAAAGTTACATGTGCTTCAAGATCAAGGTATAGTAACTTAGCAATCAGTTACATGTGCTTCAACATCAAGGTATGGTAACTTAGCAATCATTCATAGAATTTCTGAATATATATTTTAGGGGGGGTCATAATAGTGGTATCATTAGAGAAACTTATTCAAAGAGTTGTACTATTAAAGGCGCAAAGGTCAAGATTTCTAGTTAATCAAAACACTTTTACTATGACAACTTTTCACTCCAAGAAACTGTCAAGCTATAAGTTGGAATTGACTACTAGTTAGAAATCATAAGAAAATTCATGGTTAAGATGCTCTCAAGAAAATAATTAGAAAAGGAATATTCATATATGCTTCACTACTTTATTGACAAAGTAACACATAAATTAGTAAATTTTATTTACTCTATTATAGTGTCTAGGTATTACTATTTTCACTTAGTTAATAATTAGTTTTTACAAGTTCAAATCTTAAGCAATAAATATATATTTCTAATTTATAGGAGATGTTATTTATTTAAAGGCAGTCTTTGTGCATACAACCTATTTGATAAAAGTCTCATTTATTTTTACCTCTTTGTTTTGTTGTTACATAGAGAAGCTTGTGGAAATTATAGAGACATTATTTTTATTATATGGTATCAGAGCCCATCAGAGTTCCTATAGCTAACTATAACATGCATATCAACTCATCAATTTCTTTTATTCCTATATGTAAAGGTAGTGGATATGATGCCTGGAGCACCAAAACGAAGACTGTCTTTATATCTTAGCACTTATGGGAGTTTGTAGAGAGAGGTTATAATGCAACTATAGTTACGATAGAGATTCTAAGAGAGTATTGAAAGAAAGATCTTAAAGCTCTCTTATTCATTTAAAAATCTATAAATAAAGTCATTTTTCCTCACATTGAAATAACCATTAAGTCAAAATTAGAAGCATGGGATTTACCTCAAGTGCATTTAAGGTATTAAAAAGGTACAAGGTGTCAAGTTACAGACTCCTCGACAAAAATTTTGAAATTCTTTTATGAAAAATGGTTACTCACTTGATGTTTATTCAGCAAATATAACAAAAATTGTGAATCAAATGTGCAAACATGGTGAGGATGTATTAGAAAAGGGGCCCTTAAGGGGCATGACTAGATGATTGAAAGCGGGGCTTAACTTCGGTCAGATCCTAGGTTCGATTCCATGCTAACGCTTCTTGTAAGAGTCTGGGACAACTAAGATTTTAACCGTAAGTAAAGTGCCAGTTAGGCCTTCGATAATGAGGTGCTCTCACTTAGCCTGTATGTGGGATGGTGTGCCAATTGAACCATCGAAAAAGTATACCCGCTTGGTCTACTTACAAAGTTTCTTCGAATAAAAAAAAGTGTTAAAAAAAGGTTGCTAAAGCATATAAAGGATTTTGAGAATATTGTGGCTCCCATTAAAAAAAAGGCAGATGACTTAAGTGAGCTAATTGTCAATGAGCTGTTAGGCTCCTTGAATTCCTATAAAGATAGGATGAAGTCATGTGATGATTAAGGTGAGGTGGAAAATACTTTTTACCCTAAGGCATAACTACCCAAAAGCAATTCTAATGTCCATACAACCAAGTCAAGCAGCAGTAGTAACAATGGTGATTCAAACAATAAAAGAGGATGTGATGGTCATTCCTATATATCAAGAAAAGCGAGATCGTAGAGGTGATGAATGCTTTGGTAACCAAAATAAAAAATTATAATGAGAGACAAAACTAATGAAGCCTGAAAATTTCAATTTCTTTATTGTGATATATTTGACCATATAAAAAAGTATTGCAGGTTAAATGAAAAACAAAGCAGCATACCAGTTTTGTTCAATAAGTGACAAATGGTAAATTGATTTTCAAGGTATTTGATAGTTTTTATGCAAAATTTGGAATTCTTAGGTAATTAATAGCTAGCTACTTAGAAACATTAATAAAATGGTGTAGTAGAGAGGAAAAAATTGAAGCGAGTATGGTTAAAGATTTTTGGACAGAAGCAGTTTGCATAATGGTATATTCTCAACCGACGCTTGACAACAACACTACATCACTAAACACCATTTGAATCTTGGCCTGGGTAGAAATCATATGTATCACATTTTAAAGTCTTTGGTTGCATTTTATGTATTCGTATACCTTCTCAAAAGACGCAAAAACTTGGTGAGGATAGTGTAAAATGCATATTTTTGGTTATAGTTTTGACACTAAAGGGTATTATCACTTTTATGATCTTTCGACTAATAAACATATTAATAGGCATAATGTTATCTGTGATGAGAAAGGTGCATGTATATAGAATAATGAGTAGGTCTGTTAAGTTATTAGCTAAGAAAATAATGCTTTGTTTATGATTGATGAAACTAATGATCATCATGGTTCTACTTCACCAACTTCAACTCCATCTAGTTTATCTTTTCCAACAACTTCAAAAAATTCTAGTAACTCTACAACTTCAATTTCAATCTATACTTCAGGTACTTCAACTCGACCAAGAAAATGGCAGTCTTTAATGGGATTCATAAGAAGATGGAACGATCTCAATTTGTTACAGCTCAATAACCAAGTTATTTTAAAGATCCTATATAAATGAAGAAGTGGTATGAATCAACAGACGAAATGAATCAAGGCCCTAAAGAAGCATGATACTTTAGATCTTGTTGACTTACCAAATGATAAAAAACAAGATTAAATTCATATATATATGATGGTTCTTGATTTCGAAGAAACTTTTATAACTGTAGCTAAATTTAATATGATGAGAACAATGTTGGCTATTGTTGCACATTATAAGTGGCATGTGTATCAATTTGATATCAAATCTATACTTAATTTTAAATGGTATTTTAAATGTATTTAAATCTCAGCTCTCTATTTTGTTGTTACAGAGGTTATAATTTACTTCTCTTGGCTGTAAAAAGCTTGTTTAAGTGAATCCGAAACAGTGGACAATATATTAACATGGCCTTAATATAGTAGCTTACAAGCCTTATTCATCAACAGTGGAAGCTTACGAACACAGCTACAGAATCTGGCTGAATGTTCATTTCACACTTTAGTGTTATGAAACCTCCTTGCAGCGTCCTGCTGTCAATGGTTGAATAGTCATCATCTGTAGTGTATGGCCTGGAGAAAAGGTTCAACTTGCCATATCTCCTTGCCTCTTAGTGTAGGGAGTAGCAGAAGGTTTTGCAGCATCTTTCAAGTATCTCTTGGCTGTGTCAATTTCATTTGTTGGGTGAGAGGTAGCCCTCAGGAGGTGTAGCCCATGTAGCATGGCTTGGCCTTGCCCATCCACCAGTGGTGATCATGGCTGGCTCGGACCTGCTATCATTTTGAGATGCATAACCCTTATGCTTTTGCCGTTCCTTGTTGCCCGAGTCATTATAATCCTTGCGGCCACTAGCACTGCCATAATGGTCTGCGTATTTATTGGCTTGGCTCCACTTTGCAGCATTCAAAGGGCCAAACTTGGGTTTTCTGGACTCGGCATGCTCTTTGGCGACGTATTCATCGACACTATATGGCCGATCACGAACTGAGCTCAAAGAACTCCGCAGCTTGTCTTCATCAGCAAAACTTTCCAGTGTATGAACAACTACCTCAGTTCTTGTCGTACAGGTCTCTACATTGCCTACAGGAATGAAAGAAACGGTTGGCCTTTGCCTCACTTCAGCATCGGAAATGAAGGACCGGAACATATCATCTGAGTCGTGCCTTGACTGGCTCCATCCATGACTTCGTGGTGTGCTGCAGGTGGAGTTGCCTCTATACCTTTTTTCACGCCTACTCATCACTACAGCTTCAGTTCGTAAATCCTCCTACTCTAAGGAAGTACTCTTTTTTTGTATTGTGAAACATGTTAGACCTCCAAGTTATATAGGCAAACTGATATTCTCCAACTACTGCACTCTTAAGTGATCGTACCGC
Source organism: Erythroxylum panamense (assembly GCA_027123425.1). Lineage (NCBI taxonomy): Eukaryota > Viridiplantae > Streptophyta > Magnoliopsida > Malpighiales > Erythroxylaceae > Erythroxylum > Erythroxylum panamense. The sequence goes on along the minus strand of JAOTIZ010000003.1, from coordinate 27,198,701 downwards.
CTTTTTCTCAGCATCTTTTTACAACCAGAAAACTTGTCCCGGAATCATATTCTATGTCCCCTTGAATTGTCAAATCAGATACCATCTACTAGGTAGGCAAACACGGTTTGCCAGTAGTAGAGGAAGTTGTCATCTTCGCAAGAAAATCTGGTTTCCACTACGTGAGATGGAGAGAAAAAGTTCAGCGTAAAAATCGCTTTTAACTATCTGAAACACCGATTTTATTTTATGATATGGACGCCTACACTTGGTTATAGCAGACAGACGGAAGTTGGCTAAGAAATAAGAATAGAACCTGAAGCCAGAAAGCAATAACACTTAATAAAGTTTTGGAAACAATAATGACTTAATGAGCAATTGTATTTTGAATTGGCTATATAATTCATATATTCATGGGTACAAGAATAATTACATAAATCAATCCTACTTCTAAGCCTATATATATATATATATATATGTATATATATATATTTGATTGCCTACGAGATGTCCTAGGCGGGTCCCAATTATAGGAAGGTACCTTTAAGCCATCCATAGCTCACACTCAGACTAATCCCCGCTCGAGTCAGATAGGTTCCTTGCAGAAGGCAAAGCTCTGATCTCAAGTTTTAAACGACTGAATACATGAGGAGGGTTCAAACCTGCGACCTTACTTAAGCCAAGAGAGTCCCTTCTCAACTCACCTGTTACAAGATATTCTTAAACCCCTCAAGTTGGAGAGTGAAGATTATGAACGCCCAACTTGTCTCGTAGCTTCTCAAATTATTCCTTTCCTAGCCTTTGCGGATATATCTACTAGCTGCAAATTTGTAGGCACATAAGAGGGACGAGTCTGTAATTTTTTCCAAACTATATAATAATCTATCTCAATATGTTTAGTACGTGTTAGGAAATAGGGTCGAGATCCGATCTCGACAACAGTGGAATAATCACGAAATATTTTCGTGACTTTTGATTTCTCGAAAATCAAGATCTATTAAATTTTATAAAATGATTAACACAATTATAATAAAGTGAAAATTTAATTCGTACCTTATTCCGAAGCTTGATTTTTGTCTTATCGTATCCCTCGATTCGTTTCTGAAACCAATCCGTCTCAACCACCGTAGCCACACAATTGTTTGACCTCTAACGATATCAACAGAATAGGTTGAGAGAACTCTGTAACTCTTACAGAGAGGGTTAAGCAAGAAGTACTAGCTGCATAGAGCTTAAGCCTATTTATAATCAACTTTGGACGTTATAGTAATTTAATTCAAATTAAATTCTAATCTCAATTAAACTTTAATTAGAATTACAAATAATTATAACTAAATACCAATTAATGCCCATATAAGAGTCAGTATCTCATATTGATCTTTATTTATTAAATATCTCATATTTAATCATTAAGTTTCTCAAACTTTACAATCAAGTCCAACTTGATTAAATTAATTTTACTCTCTTCAACTCATTCTATATGTGAGACCCATTAGGTTCCCAAATATATTAGCAATAATTATAAAATCTAATTTTAATTCATAATTAAAGTTAAATAAAATAAATTTTCTTTTAATTTATCTTTAATTCTCCAATTAAATAATTTATAATCATATATCAAGATTAGCGTTTAGCAACGCATCATGACTACCCAAATATTTAAGAATGTCAAAGTAGTTTTGACTAACCTTTTCATGAATAGTTTCTCATATAATACAATCCTTTCATCATACAATGTTCCGATTAGACATAGAACATGGAATTAATGTATACTTTGAGTCTAATCATATTCGTTCTCTTCTATTAGCTATTAATTCAATTAATAACATTTATAAACTATTATAAGATATTGAGATAATAAATTTAAAGATATCAATTTTTTAATTTTCATTTCAGTTCTATTTTTTTAATTTCTCAATTAAGCATCTAATTTTTTTAGTTTTTAATTACGTTTCCAAACTTCAAAAGATTGGACAGCTTGGTTCAGGAGCATGTAAAGATTGACATTTAGAAAAATTACGGGGGTCTTCATCTTCATTAACTTGATTTTTAAGCTTCTTATGACTAACACATTGGTGATTATGTATTAGAATATAATCCCTATGCTTAAAAATTGTTAGGAAGAAGATACCACATGCATGGCCCCGCTTAGTATTTGTTGTTGACTATTGTCCTAAGTTCAACCAAATTGACTATAAATTTTGATTATCTAAAAACATCAACCAAATTAACTATAAATTTTGATTATCTAAGAATAAAGATTCTCATCATCAAATCAAACTTCTTACTCTTTAACTGACTTGAGCGTATTGTTCAAATTTAACACAAACTCATATTTCAAACCCAAATACTTTGATGCCTACATTATCATCATAATCAACATCTAGTTGAATCTCGCACCAACACAGGATTTAAGGAGGTCTGATAGTACGCAACCTTACTCCTACCTAAGTAGAGAGGTTTCCCGTATCCCATATATAAATGTGACATGAAGATAATATTACTAAAAAAACTTCAAATAAGGTAATAAAATAGAAATAAAATAATAATAGCTTCAAAAAAATTAATACAAATACAAATCTTCATTAAGAGATGCAAGTTTAGAAGAAATTTCTAAAAAAATTGCAGGACAAATATACTTGATATGTTATAAAGTTCTATTTATACCTGATACGTTGCAAAGTACTGCTTACCATTTCTCGAGATGTTCTTGTCATCCTTGCGCAGGGCATCTTTGGACTCGAAAATCTCCTGAATCTGCATAATGCCAAGAATCTACAAGCACAAATAACAATGCCAAGAATCTTTTCCCAAGAATTCAACCCATTGGGAGATGCAACCCCGTCTACATAAATTTTACTTGTCACGAAAGAAAAGATTTGCAAGTTTACTTTCTATACAAAAGACACAGATGGAATGTCCACAACTAAAGATGAACCCAACATAAAAATATATAAATATGCATAAGTGCGGTAATGTACTAAAGAAGACCCAATTAATTTATTTATTTATGTTCAGCTTCAATCATCTGCTAGTAGATGACTGAGCTAGTCATAACATATAATCATATGCATGTCAATAAGACATTTAATTTGCTTGAAACAATTGACAAAATCTGCTGCATCTAGCGAATGTATGGCTAGTAACTAAATCTAGTGAACATTAGAAACTTTGTATATACAACAAATGAATACATCTCGAAGAATCAAAACTTAAACTCAAGCGAGCATAAAAAAGAAAACATTGAAAAAATAAGAAAACATTTAAATGAGTTAATGAAGGGACAAAATCAGACAGGTTAAGAGTTAAAATTGAGGTCAAAGAAAATATACTCAGACCTACAACCTAAAATAATAAATGAAGAAAACTTATAAACCAATCGAGTTGAAGAAAACAAACACCCCAAAAAAGAAAAAGGCAAAGCATACGACCTAATACTGTAAATATTAATTACTTCACTCCTTATTAAGGAAATGATAGGAAACTCAGGAAAAAAAACTCATATAAGGGCACAAAAATCGGTGAAGCACATCTTCAAAATGGGAAGATAATATGGGATTTCCCTACCAAAAAGGGTCTCTGAAATTAAGTTACATTTGAAATCTCGTAACACAAATCACTAAAAGACTCAAACTTATTCGTTGCTAACAAAAATAAAACAAAGAGAAAGTTGAAACTCATCCCCTAATGTTGACGCCTACATATCTATCAAAAAATGATTAAACTTGGTTCAGCCGGAATCTGGCTGAACGGTGCGTTGCCGTTTGGATCCATCGATTGGCAACCTTCTGTGATGAATATG
>JAOTIZ010000003.1:27154824-27171841 GCA_027123425.1 Erythroxylum panamense | reverse complement strand
GGTACCGACCGATACCGGTACAGTTCCGTTCCAGAGCCCAATCCGGTACCGAACCCGGTACGGTATTCATAACATTGCAAAGGGTATTGAACAAAATGGGACAAAAGATTTGAAGATACTTTCCTATGGTTGTTCTAATTCAGCTTGAGATCTTCTGTTCCACCAATACTGTGCCCTTTGTGTTACAATCAATCCCAGCCATCTATTAGAATCATCAACGTTGTGTCTTCTGTGCCACAATCAATCCCAGCTAATGGATGGCTGGAATTGATTGCAACACAAAGGGCACAACATCGATACAACAGAAGGAGACCTGATTCTTTAGCCCAATAAACCTGTACTAATTCTGTCCTAACTCATCTCAACCATTCATTTATATAAATCTCATATAAATGAATGACTGAGATGAATTGAGACAAAATTAGTACAAGTTTAATAGACCCAGAAATTTGAGAGGGATCAGAAGACCTTTGCCCTTTTAATTCAACCGCAAGCCTCTCCTCGTTCATGCCTAATCATTTTATTATGACTGCTACAGGCTATAGGCTATCATTACCTATCAGTTCACATAAATACTTACATATTCATCAATTTTTCACGTAAATACTTACATATTATAGCGAAAAGTAGTTCCATGAACTAAATCAGTAAAATATTAACAAAATTAATGTTTTAAATTAAATTATTAAAATTTTAAAAAATTAACCACTTAACTAAAAATTTAATTAAAATTAAAAAATACTGCTAAAATATAAAGGCTGCCTTTTATCAATACGACTCTATAAACTTCCCTTATGATTTCATTCATTCAATCAAAATTTCTTATGGTTTAAAAAATAGGCATGTGGGTAAATTAACAGTAAGGCTCTCTATTAATTGAAAGTAAGGCTGCGAACTCGCGTTATTGCTGTTGTTGTCTACAAATAGGTGCTTCTTTAGGCAAGCTACAAATGGAAGAGCAAAGGTCATAACCCGTCGTTGATAACTCGGCAAACAATGAAGAAAATCCATAAAGCAACAGTCAACCGCAAGAAAGACAATTAAACTAAGAATCCGGCAATATACACCAACATTTGAGCAAATGAAAGATGCATTTTTTGTGGTAAATGAAGTTGCCGACTGAAATAGAAATACCATTTCACCTACCAAACTCATAATCACGGTTGCAACGGATGAAGAAAATACAAACTCCATGTTGGAGGTCATCTGAATAAAGCAGCCCCAAGATCGCACTAAATGGTGTCATTGAGCTTCCTGTTCTCTAAATGACGCCTTATGAATACATGGCACACAGGTCAGGAGAACAAGCCAGTTACACAATAACTCATTAATTTTGAATAAAAAGGCAATTGTATTATTTCCAGAGGGAAGGGAAACTACAATCCACCTTCACGACAATGTTCCTATCATACGGGTACCAACAACATAACTCATAGAAAGCTTTCAACATCAAAACTCTTAAGTTGGCACCATCATGTCCTATAATACTTCGCCAATCCAGACGCCATAAAGTTGTATTTACGAACTTTCCCCTCCAGAGGTAGAAGAGTATGCATGATGGCTAAACAATGTGCAAAACTTATGTACCACCTATCCAATAAATTTCGAATTGAGTCTTCGCAGCAAAGACAATGGCCACTGACTGAGCAACCAAATTGCTTTCCAAATTCACAATGGATAAGCCTTATCAAAGCAAGCCATTTAGCAATAACTGTATTTCCCCAGTACTTTACAAGCACAAGGTTTAGCTTGCTGTAAACTGGGTCCTGTCGTTAAGTAGATAATAAGAGCAATCTGGAAAATAACTACCTGTTAATTCTCCAAACATCTCAAACAGAGCACAATAACTTAGCATGCTCAAATTAGCCACCCTTAGTGTGGCAAAATGAAATGTTCTTTGGAGGAGTCAGAAACGTAATATGAAAATTTTAGTGCATCAATCTATCAGATGCAATTAGTGCCTCTTTGGAAAGGATAAGAATAAAAAGAAATTAAATATATATTCCGTTGAAGAATGCAATAATTATTCTTCTTTGTCTCTAAGAGATGGGGAGAAAAAGAACCAATCTACAAATGAGCTTTCCATTTTGGAGTTTTATCAATAATTTACTTGTGTAGGTGGGGATCCAGTATTTTCTGAATCCTTATGTAAGGAACTACAAAATAAATTCTTTCAACAAAAAAGTGATTTAGGAAAGATTAGTCGACTAACTATAAATAGGAGACTCAATCTTTATATACATCAGGCAAATATCTCAGGATTTACCTTATCAAAGAAGCCTTAAGCGGTCACCTTCCTTGAACCACTCTGTAGTTAAGTATCAGATCCTCAGGTTTCTTCCACACATAAGCTCGCACAGTTGCCAAGCTCATGTCAGGGGACAAAACCTGAAAGACACAAGACTGACATTCAGGAGTGCTTAATTGTGTAATTAGAACTGGGAAAATATATGACTGACAATTCCAATACAGTTTAGAAAGACAAATATGGAAATAGGTTCATGTTTCAAGGTTAAAAAAATATTGGATTAACTCAGTGTTGAGTCCCCATGAAGCATACGCGTGGGTTCAACTCAAGCCTCCCTTATTCCCAAGGCCCAACTTTCATTCTTTAAGAACAAAAATTCTGGTTATTGAAATATAATAATTATGATATCTTTGCCTACTCTCTACTTACACATTGAAATTATGCATTGTAAAAATTTCTTAGTTTACAAAAACCCAACACCACAAATGGTTTGTTAAATATCATTTCTTTACTAAACTGGGTACCCTGATTCACGATAGCTGCTCTAAAAGCATTCTGACGTTGACCACATATGTCCACTCACATGGTTATTGCACAGGATCTCAATATTAGGCTTAAGCTTTTGCCAAGGCTTCACTCCAGACCGGAAAGATACTTCTCCAATGGTAGAATGTTGTGATTGTCCCCCACTATGTCCAGGTACGTATGTTCCATCATGAGAAACACTTTCCAATGGTTTGTCAAGGACCATCTTTTCTACGACATAGTTAACAACCTAAACATAATGGTAGAATCCAGTGAATCAAACTGTAAACTTCATTAAAATCTCAACAGGGAGCTTCTCCATTTGTTAAAGCCTGCAGCACTCGAGTAATTATTGCTCCAAACTCCTTAATTTAAATTAGACAATACACCTAATCAAGCCCAGTATAATATACTAAGTGTAAATGGCTTATATGTATATATGCAGAAAACAAACACATCCAAACCAATTCCTAATTGTGAATATCTCTTTGAGGTAAAACAAACACATCCAAACCAATTCCTAATTGTGAATATCTCTTTGAGGTAAATACAGAGTAGAATTTTTCTTGACTAAAGCAAACTTACTTTATGTATTCTCAGTATGAGAGGTGCACTTAGTTTGCCTTGTGTGAGAATCTGGACAGCAGAACCTTCACATGGATGCAGATAGAAACTGCACCTGCAGAAATTCAAGTATAACATCAATCTAACTCTGCCACTATAAATACAAAAACATGCACGCGTTGTAGAACAATACTGAGTCACCAAAAGCACAAATGATTCAATAAAAATCTCTTCCAGCAGGACGAGGCAATGAATTTGAAGAAAAACTGCATGGACGAAATGCATGCTTCCATGTATGTTTGCTACCACGTCACTTTAGTTTAACACTAACGAAGAAAAAGATGAAGGTATTGAAAAACTACTTGGTATTTTCTCTTGAAGGTAGGCGATTGTTCAACACACAATCTAGACACCACCATGGAAAGTCCTTCTCATCTTCAGTACCATCTAAATCAGTAATTTTCTTTCTCCAAGGGCCACCTTGAGAGCCTTCAGTAACAACAGAAGGGGGGCAAGCTGTTGAAAATTCAAATGGAGGATAGACCATGGGATCGTTATCAGCAACACCATCTACTTCAATTCTTGTATGATTAAAACTTCTAGCAGGAGTGTCCTTTCCAACTGATACACCTCCATTAGCAGAAGCTTGTGATCCAAGTCTTTGCCTTCTTTTGACTAACCAATGTGCCAATAAACCTTTAATGGTTTCACGGGCTAGATTCACCTATAAACCATGAGTAAACACAGTAACTCAAATAAAACTGGAGACACAAAATTCTGATAATTACTGAAAGATCATCAAAAAGCACTTCAAGTTCAATGGAGGCATACATATCAATGTGATTATCCATGTCTAACATGATTGAATCTAGCCAAGAAAACCTGAGCTTCATGCACTATGCTCTTTAGAGACAGCACTTAAAAGACATCATAACTATGAGATCAGGCAATTTGTTGCATTTCTATTTTTTCCTGAAGGGTAAGCACCTAAAAAGTGAAAAAGCAAATGGCACCCAGAACATCTTTCAGAATTCCACAATTAAACCTACCATAGTTCTTGCTGAGAAAGAACAAGCATCTTACGAAAAATTAAGAAAAGTTCTTTGGGCCCTTGTGACTATCCACTAAATTTTGGTCAATCTTAGAGCTGGGGCAAACAATTGATCTACCTTATCATCCTCAGGTTTCCCAGCAATGATGAGATCTGCTGAATACATCTCTGCTGAAAAACATTGTGGTGTATCCAAATGAACAGACAAGCTCCCAAGCCTGGTATCCACTGAGAACCATGCAGGAATACTCACCTAAACCATTAAGTGAATCAGTAGTTTCTAAGCAGAACTTCCTTAACAAAATATTGAAAGTGATCGGGCATGTACCATTTCAAACAATTGCTCCTTTTTTTCCTCGAATGATACCTGAAGGAATGCATAAATATATTAAATGCATAAATATATTATAAGCACAAAAGGTCACATCATTACGCAAAGTCTGAACTTAGCACGAGTGACATTAGTCTAAAAGAACATCCACTTCCAGAAATCATGTGTCACTACAAATCCAGGGACTTAGTAATCACACTCTCATAGAAAAGAAAAAGAGAAGAATTTGGACTCTAACCTTTCCATAATCCTCAACCACGATGCCCCTTGTAATCTCCCATAGCTTCACTGAACCATCAGTATCCTGTCGCATAGGCATGAAAAGTAAGTTAACCAAACACCTATTGTTCTTCAGCCCCATAATATCAGTTGGGATCTAAACTCATGCATGAAAGGAAAAAGAGTCATTTTTACCTTCGTCAAGACATGCCTTCTATTATTTAAAATCTCATGCTGCACTATTGTTGGCGTTCCTTTGATGGTTAACGTTGGTTCTTTATAGACTGGGACCTGTAAAAAAGGCAATTAGGTATGTCAACCAATAAATATGAGAAAGAGAGAGTCACAGCTGAAATATTTTTTCTTGATGAACATCAAGAATAATGAAAACTATTTGAGAAAGATCAGCTAGAGGAATGTAACAATGCACTCTCATTAGATTTTATAATCAAAATAAACTATAATGTGTGTCTTCAAGTTGCAGGCCGGGATAGATTACAAGTGAATATACTTTTAAGAGTCAAGTATTTAGTGAAAATGTACCATCTATTGACAATTGGAACAGAAATACCAAATCTATGAATGGAGATACCACACACTCATTTTCAATTTATTGATGAAAAACCAAAAATGGTGGATGGTACACGATAGCATCACTTTTAAATCAGGATACTACTATCATTACTTACTGGTGTAGATCCTTCCAAAGAAACTCTTGCCCTTGAGAAAGAGAGGTTTCCAGCTAAGAAAGAACCACCTTTTTGAAAGACCTTCTGTGGACTCTGCACTTCAGCAGGCCATCTGTCCACTGAAGAATCTGTTGTTGCAACCCATATATTGTCATCATGTAGTGCCAACTGAAGAATAGGATGTTCTTTCGTGCAAAGTAAAACACTCTCCCTTGTTGCCAAGTCTGTCAAGTATAACTGATGGAATAAACAGAATGGACATCAAAAACTTGACCAGTGAAGCTACACCGTAAGAGACAGAATAACATGATGTACAATGATTTCCACATTTATTAAATTTGACAAAAAGGTACTTACAGAGAGGTCCCTCCCACCACTATAAACATGACCAAACGTCGGTGTGCTAGCAAGTGCCCAAACAGAATCTGTATGCACCGCATATGAATGCATACATCGTTGCTGACCGAGATCCCATAATCTACAACATGAGTTATCAAATGTTATGGGAGGTTTTCCTTTTTCCTTTTATGTGGTTGAAATGAGGGATAGATACATTACAGTGAACGGACAGTTCTAAAATATCCACCTGATCATTGAATCAGAGGATCCGGACAAGCAGAACCTGCAAAAGGTTATTTAAGAAGCCATTTTTAGCTTGAATGACAGAAAATGATTAGACATATGAAACATAAGAAACCAACAAAATTGATTATACTAACGAGCCCAGAAGATCTTCACAGGACTCTAGAATTTGCTACTAAATACCTTTTACTTATGTTTTCAGATAAAAGAATTTTTTAGTGAAATAATAATGCATATAGTATCTCATTTAGCATTTTAAACCATAAGAAGATTAGATAAGACATGGATGTGCAAACAACAAATTATATGCATAGATGCAAAAAATAAACACTAAAGTTTCCTGTACTTATAGAGTGATAGTTTAATCAATAACAATGAGTACATCCTCTTTTGCAGGCTTATATATGTTCAAGTATCTATGTCAGCTAGCTATATTGGTGTTAGTACCATCAATGTTACAAGTTGCCATCAGCATGAAGCTATTAAATAAATACAAAACTGATTTGACATAGATGAAGAATACATTTATCAAACCTGCCAGTAGGGTCCAGAAGCAGAGCTCTGATGTTATCACTATGCCCTCTTAGTTTCATGGTCTTTAAACCGCTTCTTGGGTCCCATACGCGCACAACCTAAAGGAATCAGGACATGAGACGTAAATCAAGCCTCAACTTCTTTCTTTTGTATTTTTTCCCTAATCATTGAATCTGTTAGGTGTAGAACATATATGAACATCTTTTCAGGAACTTGCATTGTTCTATTCTACAATAACAGACGATACAGATACTTTGAGCTTATAATCAGAATTACTTTCTCGGTTCCACCAGAGACAAGTATTGTTCCACTGTTATTCATTGCCAACGCATAAACAGATTCTTTGTGACCCTTGGCAGTCATTGGGACATATCCATGGGACTGAGTCGTGTGCATTGAGATGTTGTTGCTTGAACTGATGGTATGTAAACTTGTAACAGGCACCGCACTAGTAGAACCATTGACACCAACAGAACATTCATCTTCACCCGCATCACTTGACTTTGAGACCGGAGCAAGTGTAGCTTCAATGTCCCATATGAAAACCTCCCCACCAAGACCACCAGAGGCAATCATATTGTTCTATAATGGATGACACTAAAACAGGATCAGAAAATGGCATCAATAATAAATCAGATCATACCAAACCACACAATGCGATTGAATCTATCAAAAGAGTACTGAAATTTAGAAGGATCAAATGGAAGGAAAGAAACTTCCATCCAAGTAGTTAATAAGATCCACAAAAAGTTTGACTCAGAATTACATTTTTTTCTGCAGCAGCCAGACAAGTAACATAGTCGGAATGTTGACGGAGAGTCCTAATACAACCTCCATCAGAAAAGCAATCCCACATCTGGTTTATCACAGAACCCAAAAATGAGTAACTAATAACCAAAAAGTTGTAAGAACACCAGTAGCTGGGGGCTCCAAAACCAATAATAATATGAAAGATCGAAAACCTTGAGCGTAGTATCTGAAGAACAGGAGATGAGCGTGCTATTACCAGTAAGTACAGCATCATTTACCTGCATAACCGCAAAAGTTACCCTATATTCATCTACATTTCAAACATTCACCATATGCTCCACAAATAATTTTTAAAAAGTTAAGGAAGCTTGAGAGCATCATTTCAGAAGCTTGTCCAATAAAAAACATAAAGGTTTCGCACCACAACAATTGTGGGAAAGGGAGGTGCAAAAGGTGAACCTAGGAACAATTTAATATTAAACTATAGAGTACGTTGTGTTCAATGTTAATATCAACTAGATCCTACCCTCACTATATACCAAGTAACATGTCACAACAATCACCTAAGCTATATTATTCAATAACCAAGACAAAAAGTTAAACGTTCAGAGTATCAAAAATAGGGTCATACTGCATACTACAAAATAACAAAAGGTTTGTAAAAGAATAAAAATTTACCCAATCAACATGTGACTCAAATGTAGTGGAATAAGCAACAGAATCTCCATAAAATTCCCATCTCTTCAAGGTACCATCACGACTCCCAGTGAACATGAAATCACACCCATCAGATGTAGGTGACTTTAATACAGCCAGACAATTGACGCCTGCACAATGCTGCATCATAGAAGTTACATTAGAGATAAATTTGCGATGCACATAATTTATAATGAGCTCAAAATGTTTGACCATAAATAGACGTGTAGAACCTCTTAGACTAACATTGCGATAGGAAAACATTCAACGGAGTAGCTTACAAATATGGGGCTCACCAAAGACAAAATAAATAAGAACACAAATATCAATTTAAGGGAAAAAAAAAAGAAATTCCACCCAATCTATATAGGTTCCGTGATTAACAAATAAATTCCTCCATATGATGAAATTGGAGGACATAAAAAAGTAAGCATATTCACTTCATACTCTATGATAATTAACTGACAATCGAATAAAAAATAGAAAAGGATGAAAAGCGCCTCACTTTTTTATCATCCGCATCTGTCAATACATATGCAAGTCTCTTTTCCTTACGCTGGCGAACAGAACTGGACGTGTTTCCTGCACTGCCCACACGGTGCATTGCTATAAACCTTAAGACAAAAGCGAATGGACTGAGTTAGTACCTAAGCTTATCTGCGTGAAGCCATACCTACTAAATTCATCAAATTAGACATAATTATACCCATCGAAGCATCAATCCTCGCATTTTTAATTAAATTGAGAACAATCAACAGCAATGACTTAGTGTTCTCCAATCAGTACTTTTCTAAAGAATTCGTAAGCGAAAGAGGCACCTTTTTCTAGTAGAAGGCTCTAGCGGTATACAAGAACAAATATTATATTAAAAAAATGAGAAGTGTCATTCTGAAAACGATAGACAGACAAAAAAAAATCCATGGACCTTATCAACTTCTTACTTCCTATCACTCACCCAATCAACAAATCCCAGCAATCCCACAGAACTCAACCACCCATAATCATCACATTTCAATAAAAAAGGAAAAGAAAAATCATCGTAATTTTCTGGTTCAATTTTGGTCAAGATTGTGATCGAGAGTACCAAAATTGAAGTCGAAAAATCCGATCCAAACCCAAAGAAACAAGAACTTTTAACCCAAATGAAAAAAAAAAAGGAGAAACAGATTAAGAACTGGAAATGACGGAGAGTCAAAAAGAAAAAAGAAAACTTACGAAGCAGAGAAATGGAATTCCAATTTCCAAGGCGTAGTAGGACCGCTAAGATTGATATGTAGTTTTCTTCTGCTTTCATATAAATTCTGAAGAGAGTGTGCCTATGTACGTTACGGAGAAAGAACCAAGGAATTTGATTTGTATTGTTTGGAAACAGAATGGCAAGTGACGAAGGAAGGTGAAAGTCAAAAGCTTAATGGAGAAATTGTCTATGCTTATCATGTCATCTCCGCGCACGACATCGTTTAAGGAGATACTCTTCCTCTTCTTTTTCTAATATAATAATATTAGGTTTAAGTTGAAAAGTATGCTAGCATTTTTAACTTTAATGTTTCTAATATAATATAAAATATATTATAATATTTTGAATGGTTCAAATTCAAATTTAACATTTTTAAAACAAATTATAAATAGATAAAAAAAAGTTTAATCAGAATTAATTTTCTTTTAATTAATTTTTGAAAATATAAAAAATTTGCTATTCATCTGTGGCATATTTAATTGAATTGAATAGAATATTTTAGAGAGTAGAGTCAGTAGACTATACGTTTAACTACTAGTCTTTTTGGGCTATCAGTTTCCAAATCCTTATAGTTTGGTTTGAAATACGGTTTTGACGTCACTTCATACCGCAATCGTAAGATGAGTACCTTTCTCATTTTGGACCATTTCAAGGCATGACATGAGCATATAATTCTTTTTTTTTTAATACTTACGAGATAGTTTAGGGGGTTTCATTTATGAGAAGATACCTCCAAGTTATTCATACCCAGATTAATCTCTACTCGAATTGGATAGATTCTTTACAAAAGATAAAACTCTGACTCTAAATTTTAAATGACTACATTAATGAAAGCGATTATTCTAAAAGTGGAAATAAGTTGGGTAAGACTTGATTTAGGTGCCTAGTTCAAGTTTGAACTCAATCGATCCGGGTAATCTAAATTCAACTCATCTCGGTTTGACCTATTTTTTATTTTAAATTAAAAATAGAAAATAATATTATTTTTATAATATAACATTATTTTTTTGTATTATCTAGACTTGGATTAAGTCGAGCATGAACGCAACTACAAATTTGACTTGAAGCTTATCTTTTAAAAAAATTAGGATCGAGTCTAACTCGAGGCTCAAATAAATTAAATCTAATCTATTAACTTTGGATAGGACCAAATCAAAATTTCAGGTCTATATGATTGAATGAATAGAAAGGATTGACCGACTAACTATGTTCAAGACCTATAAGGGGCGGTGCTTCTAGAATCAAATTCTTGGTAGAGTATACATTATATGGATGGGTCATCCTTGAGTCTAGTCTTTTTTAATAAAATAATATTATTTAATTTCACTTAATTAATTTTTATTCATATTTAAATTTTAATTAAGATAAATTAAATTAATTGACTTTAATTTAAATTAATTTTACTTTCCTAAAATCCAATTAAAAAAGCGAATAACTCAAAGTTGAGTCCATCAATCAATCACACACAGCCCTACATTAGCATACGCATCGTATTAACTAACTAATGTCTCGTTTATACATTTGTAATAAATACTAAAATGAAAACAGTCTCTTTATTATATAAGAGTAAGGTTGTGTATTATCAGACCTTTCCAAATTTCGCTTCATTGCGAGACTTCAGATTGGATGTGATGATGATGACGACGACCAAAAAATAAAGATTTTCATGTTATTATATTCTTTCAATTCAAACTGTATAATCTTTTAAAATGTTTGCAAATAAATATAATCTGCTCCAAATTAATTAAAAATGTAGGGATCATTTCAATCTAAGAAGTTAAGGTCCCTTCGAGTATTACGAGAAGCTCCACAGTCAATAAGGTCTCTCCCGTACAGTGGACACAGCATGATAAAATAGTTACGATTTATTTTGTGACTTGAAGATTGTCTTTTTATTCCAAAAGAAATCCTAGTTTCAGTGGAATTTAAATTCTTGAAGATTACCCGTATATGTGTGTATCTTATTATGGGATGTGTCCAGCTGTACATTGACGTGAGAAAAATCTGACAACAAGATTTTTCTTTGGTAGATGTGGAATTGGGGTTGATGTGTGGTGGTGTGTGTTAAGTTATTGAATAAGGATTTTTGCTTTTCACATGTTGCGTTCTTTTTGGGGGGTGGCTGGATGTTGTCTCCTTAGTGAATAAGGAGTCTGGTGTTTTACGTATTTTTGGGTCTTCTAGTTTTTGTGGGATAGCTCTTCATCTGTATGCTTTTGCGTGAGTTATTGGTGAACAGAATTTGTGTGGGTCACGACATTAACATAGAGGAGTTTTTGGTTTTGTTTGATGTACACAAGGGTTTTCTTTTTGTTTCTACAGGCTGCGTATTTTTATGGGTTGTATGTGTCTCCTTGGTGAATAAGGAGTCTGGTGGTTTTATGCATGTGGGTGGTGTTGTTGGAGTGATTACGAGAGTCAGTGCAGTAGAGTATTTGTTGGGTTAATTGTGCATGTGTTGGTGAGCAACCCTTTTTCCACTGTTATTATTTCTGACAAGCAGTGCACAGTTAAAGTGGAGTTGCAGATTTCTTGGATTCTTGAAGAAGGTTATTGGTTGCTGCACACAGATGAATTAGCGTTGACAGATGTGTGACTTATTGGTGGAGCAACTTGATTCTATTGCTGAATAATTTCAGATATGGGAAGTTATCTTTCTTTGATTTATTTGTTATTGTTTCTTGAGTGAAAATAATTAGATAAATCCTCTGACGAGGTTAACACGAGTCGGTTGTGTTATTAGGTGTGAAAATCTTTCACGAGTAGAGTAGTTAGGTTGTGAGATAGTTACAAAGATTAAGTGGTTAGATTAATCTTGTGTAATTTTGTTGAACTACAGTGAAAGTAATTAATCTGGGTGAGGGCTCCGCAGACGTAGACAGAGTGTGTCGAATTACGTTACCAAATTTCGGTGTCTTTACTATTTTGCGTTTGTGTGATTTATAGTCTCCGAAATTATTAATCACTTTGATTTTTCAAATGCAATAAGAGACTAGTAATTGTTTTTTTGAGATTCAAACAAGACTCGAAGAACATCCAGTAAAATTTGAAAACTACATTTATATGTCTTACATAAGCAAAGAATCAAGCACATAACATTTGTGCACGAATCTAAAGTTGGAGTTCTTATCTTACGAGGTCAATCCTTTGTGATGTCTTAGTTCTTTGATCCTCTTACATCTATTGTATTGAAGACAATAAGCTGCGCTATGGAAGATAATAATCTCAAATAGAGAGAAAGATCCATCAAATAACCCTAATTAGAGAAGTCATTAGTTAAGGAGAACATGAAGATGAAGAAGCAAAGCTCAAATTAGAAATCCCTTACTTTCATAACTATCGTCTATTTGAAGAAAGCACCCTAATTTGGAAATTTTTGGAGTTCATTTAGATGGTGGGATTAGGTTAATGCTCTTTGGGAAGTTCCAAGGCGTTTTGTTGAGTATTACACTAGGTCATTTTATGTCTTGAATTATACGATGTTGTATGGTCGCCGTATTTTGATTTTCTTGAAGAAGGATAAGTGTTAGAATTCATTTTCTTTCATTAATTCAATATAATTTTCAACTTAAAAAAAAAAAATCCTAGAGTGAGCCTTAGTGGTCATCTAGTCACACCGATGTTTATCTAAATAACTAAAAGCATATAATATAAAGATTAATTAATAAAAATCTCAAACTTTGCTATGTTTTATAATTATAGTCTGCATTTTAAAAAGTAAAAATAAAATGTTTAAACTTTTTTTTAAATTTTAGCCTACATTTTCTATTTATTCTTCCGTCGTCCCAAATCATTTTATTTGTTTTTTTGTTCTTCCAACTTTTCAAACTTCTCTCATATTGCAACGTATTGTACCAACAAACTCTTCATTTTTAATTTGTTCTCTTATTGCTCTTAATGTGAGGACATCGGAACTGCTTAATATGAAAATCAAAAAATGAGGACATTGAGAGAATAAATTAAAAACAAAAGAAAAAACTGAAATCAAAACACGAGGGATTACATCATCTAATTTTATGTCATTTTTAAATAATAACGTCATTTTAATAATGTAATTAATGGCATCGTTTTATTAATCTTCATTTGTTGCGTTAATTTTCACTGTCATGTATTAATAGTTAAGGTTTTTGAAATACGTGCTATGTCATATCAGCAAACTTAACAAAGACACTAATATTGGGTTAAAATTGAAAAAAGTTAAAAGTTTGAATATTTTATTATCAATTTTTGAAGTTCTGATTAGAATTTTTTAAAAAGTTTGAGTATTTTATTATCATTTTTAAATATAAAATAATAAGTAACTTTACACCATATTATATTATAAATCTTCATCTAAATAATATAATATTATATTATATTATAAAATTTTTTATCCCTCTTAAATAATAATTTTATAATATTACATTTACTTACGTTTTATTTTGTTATATTCCATTATATTCTATTAAAATTTTTACTTTCAACTAAAAATAAGTTTATTAATACGAAACAATATTATGCAGCAAGCTTATCAACCCCCTGAAATAAGGGAACAGACACCAAGAAACTCATCAGGAAATGAAAACATCCTTCTTCTGTCCACAAGTTTCTAGTGCTAGGGACAACCACTTCATAGCTATTGTAGCAGAGAACAGCTTAAAGAATAACTAATTAATTTGAGTAACAATTACAGTTGATAAATCTATGTACACATCCCAGTTGCTCTAGAAAACTAAGAACATTCACATTCTTGTTACATTTCAGAGTGGTGATCAAGAAACAAGGAAATGTGACAGATTCACAGGCATCTTGCAGCTAATATTAGAAGTACAAAACAAGCTGGACCATGCATCATTGGGTTAATTGATTCCCTCCCCTTGGCATTTAGTATTGAATCTCTAGCAATAACATCAGTAGTAATGTTCCTTTTTCCTCTAAAATATACATTGAAGGGCTTACTCCATCCACGAACAGAAGATCTATCCAGAATAAGGAATCTGCAAGGCTGTTAATGAAATACCCTTGCATCAAAAATCAATGGCATGTTGGAGAGCTAACTTTTATTTTTTAACCAACAAGTTGGTGTCAACCTCGGGAAAGATGAAAACGTGAGAAATGAGCTCTGTAATGCTAAGCTCTAGTCCGTCTAAACTCGAACCAAATTTCATAGTGATTAAAAAGCAAGCTATCATGCGTGTGCTTTCCAAGAAACTCAAGCCCCAACCTACCTAGTCTCTTGGTACACTCCTCACCTCCAAGTCTTGAACAGAACTTTATGTTATGTGACACAAAAATTCGGCCATAATAAGGTTTCGACTTCTTAACCAACCTTTCCAACCCAACCCATACAAGGTTATCAGGCATATGAAGAAATACGGCACTTGCATATATCAAATCGTATACAACCGAACCAAATGGGGTAAAATCCATATCCTCCCCACGGACGATCAAAGGGCGTTTGTGTAAAAGGCCCTGTGAGGGAAGCTCATATCTAAATGCAGCCATAAGAGAGAGCTCGTCTCTTTCCAGGCAGTGATAGTGTTCAGGTCTAAGGTAACGGATAAAATGTAAACCAACACGTAGCGTGCCACATCCAACCTCTAGCACTTGAGAATTGGGAGTTAAGTTGCTGGCCTCTGCAAGGAATTCAAACACATCGCGCCCACCAGCCCAAGGTTCACCGTAATTGCTATGATGCTCTTCCACAAGAAGCTCACCGGGGCATGGAAGCAGAGTGTGATTGCCTGAGTCAGGCCCTTCATAGTGTGATATGCCCTTGAACCTGAAAAACATAATAAAATCACTAAAACTATTCCAAGGTACGCAATCTCAAAGTTTATAAACTAATCTAAATGTGTTCACATATGACCAAACATACATAACCATGCTGGATCTAAAAGAAGATTCTGATAAATATAGCTACTTTAAGTACTTCAATAAAATCAAATACTTTAAAGCTTGCTCCCTTCCGTATTTATAGTCACTTTTAGGTTGGAGGACTGCATTATCATATCTCCACTTTGAAAACTGAATGAACTCCAAAAGTAAAACACGCATTTACAAACAAAACAACTTCCAAAACCAACTATGCAGCATCAAACCAATAACCAAAACCTAGGAAAAAGTCCAATTCAACCAAAAGGTGTGATGATCTCGGATGACACACATGAAAAGAAGGCAGATTCAGACCCTAAAATTAACAACAAAAACAAAACGTAGAACACTAAACTTAGATTCAAGTTGCAATCTTTAACATGATTCTCACTTCAAATCCTACCTTTTCAACAACCCACCACCCTAAAACTAAAACCACAGAGAGAGATAAAAATTTACTGAAGGAGATCTTGAAGTTGCTCAGCCCTTGTACGAGGATTAATCCCTTTCCTCAAGACATTATCTTTCATATGCAGCCCATTAACTCGGATCTGATCCTTGACCCACTCAACATCATCCTTACTCGCCGATATTCTCTCCGCCATCTCCCCGTCACCGCCACGACGGAAACCATCGAGAGACGGCGACGGCGGAGGACAAGAACACGAAGAGAAAGACGATAACAGAAAGAACAAGGCAATGGCTGCGGCGGAGGTGGACAAAACGAGAACAGGCACCGTTACAACGACACCCTTTTGAGAGATTGCGGCAGCTGTTGACGATGATAGCGCCATTACTGGCGGTCTCAATTTGTCGATCAATCAGCTCTGTCCCTGTTCGCTTCTGAGTTAGTGCTCGTTCATGTGTTGGGTCTCCGCGTTTAAGATTAATGATTGCGTCGTTTTTGTTTTCTGACATTTACTGAGTTTTATGGTTATTTTATTTTTTATTAATTGCAGGATTTTTGTCTCGAACCGACCTACACAAATCCTTTTGTTCTAGTTAGTTGTAAACTGCGAAAGTTACTTTCAAATCCTTTTTTATTCTACTCTAATCTTGTTCTGCGTACAATACAATATTGTTTTACGGTAAAGATTAATCCTATTATATACAAAAACATTAAAGAGCGCTTGGTTCATAAAAAATATTAAGAATAAAAATATGAATAAATATAATGGAGAATATAAATAGATTTAACTAATATAATTATGATGATAGATTAAGATGAATGAATGATTACTATTATTATTGATAATGGTTGGTTTATTACAAATCTGATTAGTAAAAATTTGTTAAAATTTTGTTTTATATCAAATTTTAAATATATTTTAATTAATTGTATTTTATATACCTTATTTATAATGTTAGAATATTTAAAATCAAGTATATTGCAGTATTTCATTTCGAACGATAAAAAGGATGTCGCTAAGAAAAAGCTATGTGAAGCACTGATGAGCTATAATATGTATTTTGCTTTGTTTTAAAAATCGGACCGGTCCGACCGGTGACCGGTCGACTATCTGGTCCGGTTTACCCTTTAAAATCGGTTCTCAATTGAACCAGTGAGAACCGGTCAATTGACCAATCCGACCGGTCAAACCGGACCGGTCCGATCACTGGTTCAATAAAAAAATTTTGTTTTTTTTTTTTTATTTTTGGGTATATTTTTTGTATTTTTAATATTTTTAATATTTTATATAATTAAATATAATTATTGCATAATTATGACGTCACACCG
>JAOTIZ010000003.1:27077211-27087599 GCA_027123425.1 Erythroxylum panamense | reverse complement strand
CAAGTCCCTGTACATAGTCTCATATGCTTCCCCTCTAGCCACTGCGATAGTTTTCTTAGCCTTCCGTTTTGCCAATCGATACCTTATTCTGTTAATTTTCCTATCCGCCTCCATTGGACTATCTATAAGATCTTTAAAAGCCCTCTTCTTTGCCTTAACTGTCCCCTGGACCTCGTCTGACCACCACCAACCTTCCATCCGCCCACCTCCTTGCCTTTTAGGGGCCCCTTTGGATACCCCTAGGAGATTGGTAGCCATTGCACGCACTACAGAGGCTATCCCCTCCCACATCAAGTTCGTATCCCCGCGCACAGACCATGTTGCATTTGACCAAACCTGTGCCCTAAATTGTTCCATCTTGGCCCCTCGTAGTCTCCACCACTTAATTCTAAGATAATGCGGGGTCAAAGACTGTGACCTCCATCCTTTAATCCCAAAATCAAGAACTAACAATTTATGTTGAGTGGATAAGCATGTAGCCGGCAGTACTTTGCAATCCTTGCACTATGATCTGGCACCTCTCTTGACAAGAAGATAATCTATTTGTGTCTTGGAGGTGCTACTCTGAAAAGTTATCAAGTGCGCTACATTTTTCTAAAAAAGGGAATTAGCGATGACTAACTCATACGCTATGGCCACGTCTAATAATGCAATCCCGTTATCATTTCTAATGCCGTAACCAAAACCCTCATGTGCTCCTGTATAACCGTCTGTACCTGCTCCTATATGCCCATTAAAGTCACCACCAATGATGGTTTGCTCCGTATCAACGAATTGTTGCAGCACCCCTTCTAGCGCTTCCTAGAACAGACGTTTTTGTATAGTAAATAAATCTATAGACCTACTAATAGGTGATGCCAACTTCTAACAATAGATCTTCCTCCAACAGAAACACCTTTAGAGGAAAGGGATTCTTAGGATCTTGTAAGAACTGTCTATAAGAGTCCAAAAGAGAATTTTACCACTAGCTCTTATTAAAGCTGGCATTTACTTTGCCTCATTCCTGACTAAAGCCTTACTTACTATCATACTCTAAAGATAACAAGAAATGGTTCTTTTAACCATGCATTACCTTTGGTGATTTGTTGGGACTCATTTTAGGCTTAACATTGAAATTATACCTACCTAGAAGAAAAGATTCAGTGAAGTGTAGATTTTGTGCATGGGCCTAAATAAATATAGAATGAATTAATGTCTCATAAATGACATGCTACTTAAAAGGAAGAAATGAGGCACTAATAATATAAATGGAGTTGATATATTTTTACACCTATTTCTTTTAATACTTTATGCCAATAAGGTCTAAATGGGAGCCTCATCCCATACTCAAAAATTATCATAATACACACACTAGGCCTAAAAAAGAAAGCCCCCTAATTAGGAGAAGGTGCAGAATTATACTCCCTCCTATCCAAAATGAATGTCGTTTTAGAGGGATTTTAATTATTCAAAATAAGAGTCGTTCGTGACTTTTTATGCATGTTTATAATTTTACTTCCAAAATTACCCTTTAATTTCTCTCACATCTTGATTACACTGATTGCGTTTTCAAGACAGTTCAACATGCAATTTCTCTCACATGAATAACATCATTAATAAGGGTATATCAAACATTTCATTAGTTTTTTTAATAAGTGTGCATCTCTCTGAAACGACTTTTATTTTGGATAGGAGGGAGTAATATATAAGGGAATGATGAATCCTTATCCCTTTAAAGAGTAACCAACCTATATCCACATCGACCTTAGCCTTACATTTTGTCATCGTTCTAACATGAGGAACAATAACTTGATAGCGTTTTCCCTAATCTCTTCTTGTTGATTCTCCACTTCTAAAAATGGCAGATTCCTCAGTTTATTGCTTAAAGACATTAGTTTTATGACTTAAGATATAAAAATATGATATTTTAACTTGAAAATTATTTAAAAACTAAAAAAGAATGTACTAATGAAAGTAACTAGAATTTAGAGCAAAGAATTCGAATGAAGGAGTTGTGTAATGATAAAAGGTTCTTATCAGCTTTCTTGTAAATGTTGAAGTTTTCACAATAAGGCTAAAGGGGAGAATTGATTAACCTCTCAATGACTCAGATATGTTATCCATCTAATAGACCTTTCCGCTTTTTAAAGCATCTAGCCATTTCTCGTATTAAGAGTCCTCTTTTTTCACCAAAGAATTCACAGATGTTTAATATGATGGTTGTGTTAGTTATATGAAGACTTCAAGTGGGCTAAAAAGAAATTTAAAACAATAAGAAGCCAACGATCTTGTCTTGTAACCAATTCAAAAACCAAAATAGCACAAATTAAAGCATAGAAATCATTATACCTAGAATTTGGTCTCCAAACCAAATAGAAGGGAACTGAAGATGTAAGGTTGAAGCAAACACCACCTTGTTTCTCTCCACCTCCTTACTTTCGGTTGTGCCTCCTTGCACCAAATGAGATGCACTCCAAGGTTTTCACCAAAGATTAATTAGAAAGCCATTATTTCCTATGCTAGATGGTACTTAGTGACCTAACTTTGATCCCAAAAATCCCCAA
This sequence comes from Erythroxylum panamense, assembly GCA_027123425.1. NCBI lineage: Eukaryota > Viridiplantae > Streptophyta > Magnoliopsida > Malpighiales > Erythroxylaceae > Erythroxylum > Erythroxylum panamense. Next base: position 27,085,056 of record JAOTIZ010000003.1, on the reverse strand, counting down.
AATAAATTATATAATGGGTAATTGATTGCTCCACACATGAGCTAAATGACAAAGTTAATTTTGTCCTTGTGTAAATGGCAAAGCCTCTTAATTTGTCTCATTTTCCCTTGTGTAAATAAAGCCAAGAAACAAAGTGTAAGGCTAAAATAGTCATGAGGCTTCAAACTTATCCTTATGCTGATTTTATGGACAACTCACGTCCTTACCAAGGTTGGCTAAGCAAATTTTCAATTAATTGCCATTTTGTCATTTAATCTCATGCTTCAAAATAATTAAACATTTGACCCAATTGCCATATAACTATACCATATAATTATAACTATACCATATAATTATTTGCATTATTTTGTTAAGCAATAAATTTATATTACATGTCAGACATATCAAATAAATTTATCTAGGATTAAATTTGTTATACAATAACATTTATTCTAATGCCATATGACGACCAAAAACTTATAATTAATTTTATCATTATATTCATTTCTCCATATGATATACTAGAATAATTTTCTTTTTTTAATCAAATATTTTATGGTGTGACCTATTGGGATCGATTTCATGTTGACAATAGAATTAAAACTCCTTTTAATTCTATAAATCATAAGTGGTATCTAGAAAAATACATTATAATAACTCAAATGACATAGATGATAAGTATCGTACACAAATTACAATTCCGAAGCAATAATTGCCCGTGTCAATTCTTTTGTCATAAAATATTCTAAAAAAATGCAAGATTGGAATATGTCATTCTTGTCATTTTACTATTTCTTGATCTTCAAAGTAAATTGTAAATATTATTAACTCCTATCATATTGCATGCATACAATATTACTTTATTAAGGGCCCATAGATATTATCGCTCATATCATATACGAGGGACAACATTATTCTTGATGAGCATTTATCCTCCATACAAGTCATGCATAATCTGGCATTATTTGCATAGCTACCTATTACGGTTAGCGTTAGACAATACCAATAAATACATATTTCTCATTTAAGAAAATGAACATCTCATACCATAGAATTCAAGACACGTATGAAATGTTAATGACATAAACACAATCCTAATAATGTTTCATTTAAGGTCTATCAAATTCCATAATCTCCATTGTTTTTCTATGTGATTAAACTGATAACTCCTTATAGAATGGTTTGTAGAATATCACCATCATTTAATCCACACACTAATCTTTTAATGGTTAATTAATATTCCATGTTAATTATCAAGATTAGCAACATTTTATAGTAATCATTATTTTCTATTACAGAGTTCTATAATCTAAATCCTCAACTTGAATAATCCATAAATAATGAAAACTTATGGAACAAAATGATATAAACCATCCAATTCATGAACTTAACTATTAGAATACAACCATCTAATGATTGACTTCTAGATCATAATACTAACAATCTCCCACTTAAGCTAGAGCCAATCCAAATACATCTATATGCTTAAAAGCTCTAAACAAATGTAGCCTTATGAACAAAATGCATCTTTATGCATAAAGAAAAAATGCACTCAAAGCTAATCTCCAACGTATCTAATACCCATTGATGCAGTGTGATCCACGTGTTTGGCTTAAGAAAGAGGTTTTGTTAGTAAGTCAACTGTGTTCTTGACCGAATCAACTCTGCAAACCTTTACATCACTCCTCTCTACGATCTCTTGTATAAGGTGATGTCGCCATAGAGCATGCTTGGACCTTTAGTGTGACCTAGGTTCCTTTGCTAGAGCAATAATCCAGCGGCACTAGGAACTACTTCAAGTTTAGAGATTAACTTTTTGATCCAACATCTCTCTTTAGCCGCTTCGAAAGCGGCTATGTATTTGGTCTCAGTGGTGGAATTAGTTGTGGGCTTTTGTTTGAAACTCTTCCAACTCACAGCTCCTCTGTTGAGGATGGCTCATAGCTCCTCTATTGAGGATGAACATACCCTGATTGTGATCTTATTTTATCATAGTCCATTTGAAAACTAGCATCGATGTAATCTGTAATAGCCCAGACCACCCGCCCACAGATATTGTCTACTTTGGGTTGCCTTTTGAGTCAATCCCCTTACGGTTTTGCTCCTCCCACCCTTGGAAAAACACGTCTAGTGGGGGAGAGGTATCCATAACCTTATAAGGCATATTTCGTTCTCCTGTCCAACCAATGTGGGATCTTACACTCCCCAATTCAGGTACCGGCTTTGATACCATTTGTAACAGCCCAAACCATATGCCCATAGATATTGTTCTCTTTGGGTTACCCCTCGGGCCAAACTCCTCATATTGTCTGGGCTGTTACAAATGGTATCATAGCTGGTTCTTAAAGCGTTTTGCCAGTGTAAGACACTAGGCCCTAAAGGGGGCTGGGCCCTAAGAGGGGTGGATTGTGAGATCCCACATCGGTTGGAGAAGAGAACGAAATATGCCTTATAAGGGTATAGATACCTCTCCCCCTAAGATGTGTCTTCCCAAGGGTGGGAAGAGCAAAATTGTGAGGGGTTTGGCCCGAGGGTCAACCCAAAGTGGACAATATCTATGGGTGGGTAGTTTGGGATGTTACATACCCCCTTACAACGAGCTCATAATTCCCACCGTAGACAAGGAACATATCTTTAGACCTTTTCAAGTACTTGAGCACATTCTTGACCGTAGTCTAATGCGCTAAGTCTGGAGTCGCCTGATATATGTTGGTCATACTCAAAGCATATAATACATCAGGGCTAGTGCATATCATGGTGTATATGATAGAGCCAAATGCCAAAGCATATGGAACTTTTCTCATCACATCCAGCTCACCAGGTGTCGAAGGACACTGGTTCTCGCTGAGATGGATACCATGTGATATGGGCAAGAAATATTTCTTGGCATCCTGCATGTTGAACCTCTTCAACACTTTATCTAGTGAGCCTCTTAAATCTATCTCTATAGATCTTAATGCCCAAGATATAGGCAACCTCGCCTAAATCCTTCATTGAGAATACCTTCATTAACAAAGATCTGACGAACTCTAATAAAGGAATGTCATTCCTGACAAGAAGTATGTCATCCACATAACATGCCAGGAAGACTATTGCATTCCTACTAATCCTTTTATACACGCAAGGTTCTTCCTCACACTTGAAAAAATCAAATTTTTTGGTTTCTTTGTCAAAGTGCTTGTTCCAACCCCATGATGCTTGCTTCAATCCATAAATGGATGTTTGAAGCTTGCTAACCTTCTTAGTAACTTTTGGATCCACAAAACCCTCTAGCCATGTCATATACACATCCTCTTTTAAATCTCCATTTAGAAAAGTAATTTTGACATCCATTTGTCATATTTCATAATCATGAAAAGCGACAATTGTTAGAAGGATCTGAATTGACTTAAACATAGCCACGAGCAAGAAGGTCTCATCATAACCAACTCCTTGAATATGTCTGAAACCTTTTGCAATAAGTCATTCTTTGTAAGTAGTCAAATTTTCATCTATGTTTGTCTTCCTTTTAAAAACCCATTTGTTTTCAATGGGTTTTACCGCAATAGGAAGATCAACTAAGTTGCAAACTTGGTTGACTTAGATCCGATGAAATGTGTAACTTGAAAGAAAGTGACTGATTGAGTATAAGTGATTGATGCATTCCATTATATGAATGCATAAAAGATAAAGGCAGTTGTGACCAGAGTCACCAGTGAAAAAGGGCTTAAAGCTTGATAGGTGATAAGAGCCTCAGGCTCAATTGTGAATGTACTCGGTATCCACTAAGGGATATGAGACATTATCTGATTCAGCTCGGTATCCACAAGGGATATGGGCTAGCTCGATATCCACTAAGGGATATGGGCTAGTGAAAAAGGCACTCGGTCACAGCAAAGTAATAAAATTGAAAATGAGTCTCATAAGCACTACATATGCAAATGAAAGTATGATTTAAATATTTAACTGATTTCTGAATATAATTTGTGTTGAATGTGAAATGTGAAATGAATGATCAAGCGATTTTGCTTAAGTGAATGTGTAATGTATGTGACTTGATATGATGAATTGATGAGTTCTACGTGTTATGCAATTGAGTGAACCATCGATGATGGTTACCTCATTAAGTTCACAAAACTCACCAAAATTGCAACGTTAACTTTTTAGGACCGAGAGATGACTTTAGCTACTGAGGGACTCTATAAGCAGTGTAGACTTGTACTTTTAGGGAAAGAGAAGAAATAACTAAAAGGTCGATCAACTGCATATGGACAGATTAAATAGATTTTGTGTATTTTCCTCTTTCATGTAGCACATTTTTGTATTAGGCTATGATGTTGTATAAGTATGGATGTTGAAAGATATACTATATACATTCGGTTTTTATGAAATGAAATGAGGAAATTTGGATTTTAAAATATTGTGAATTTCTTAATGATGTTTCATAAGAGAATAAATATAGATGATGCCATGTTAAGTGAATGTTTTAATTGATCGTAGCATGCCATTATCATAGGTTATATACTGAAATGTTTGTGGGGCATCCTGGTATGTATCCTAGGATAAGGAGGCGCTACATTATAGGTGGTTGATTGGAGTCTAGCCTTTCCACTACTTCCTCATAGGTCAATGGATCTTCGGTGTCCAACACCATCACCTCCTGTAGTGCCATATACCTCTCAGGTGCACAGGCTACCCTAGTTGACCTTTGCAGTGGAACTACTTCTAGTTGACCTTCCTCCACAACTCTTAGTTATGTCGATTTAGTTGGATGTTGGTCATGAGCCTCTTCCATAACTACTTATGGAGTTAGTTGTACCTGACTCCTACTAATAGAAGCATCTAGAGGTGGGTCAATGTGGTTGCCACTAGCCTCGTTATCTTGTAGTGTTTCCTTAATTTCTTCAAGTCTAACATTACTGCCACTATTTCCTCTTATGAGAAACTCTTTCTCCATAAACATACCATGTCGAGAAACAAATACTTTATTCTCTAACTTGTGATAGAAGAAGTATCCTTTGGTTTCCTTAGGATACCCCACAAAGAAGCACTTATCTGATTTAGGCCAAAACTTGTCAGACGTAAATGTTTGACATATACCTCGCAACCCCAAATCTTTAGAAAAGACATGCTAGGCACTTTGCCAAACCAGATGTAACATTCCGATATCCATGTTAAGGCTAGAATAGTAATTTATGAGAAAATATTGTAGAATTAGGAAAATGCACGTTATGCAGAAGTTAACTGTGACATACACATTTATTTTGCATATTCATATGATTGTACATGCATTCATTAGCATTTCCAGGTAAATTTGATTTATAAGTGGAAATTGTGGATTAAATTGAAGTGTATTAATTGTGATTTGGCAATTTTGGATATTTTGAAATTTTTGGTGAATTATTTGAACTTAAAATTTATTTGGTGGTAAAATTTTTTTTGGGAGACTATTAGTAATATTTTGGAATTTTAGAAATTTTAGGAATTTTCTGAAATTTTTGGGGTACTTTTAGATTAAGAAAAAAAAAGAGAGACCGATTAAAATTTAACAAATAGCTTAATTGTATTGAGATAAATGGTTGGTATCTGTGGCTGTTGGGCTGAGCGACACGTGCATATGCATGCAAAACGCCACATATTGTATGAATTATGAGATAGCTCATTTCTCTATTGCTCTTCACCGAAAAGCCAACTCTTTCCCTGTTCTTTGCTCATCCTCCGTGAAACAACTTGAAAAGTGAGTTTTGGGAACTGGTTCACGATTTCTACTTGTTGGAAATTTAGCTAACCCAAATAAGTTGAGTTTTAAGCTTTGTGATACTGGAGATAGTATTTGGCTGATGTTTGAATTTGACTAAGTTGATTATGATCAAGGAAGTGACTGGAAATAATAGCAAAAATGTATATATTCATACCTTGTATACTCTGTTCTTAGTTCACAGAAAAACATATATAGTTTTTTTACTATTCACGTGTGTATCTGTGGGGTATGTATGGATATGATTTTAAACGGGTTTGGGCGTAAGGAATGAGCAGGAAGTGTATCGAGATTGTGATATTTTGAGTTAAATGAAGATTAATGAATAATGATAATAACATAAAATAATTGCTGGATGTCCATGGTGATGCTCTGTTCTTTTCTTATTGATATGCATGAATGTTTTTGGAAAGTTTTGAATGAATTAAAATGTGTTGGATGGTAAGGAATGAGAATTTGGTGAGGTCTTAATATATAATGGTGTTAAATGAAGTGAAAGTGAAGAAGAAAGTCAAAGAAATGCATAGATGAAGATGGAAGAAAGATGCAAAAAATGGAATGTGCTAACGTGAACAGTACATTGTTTGTTATGTATATATAAAATTTTGGAATTTTGATTTATTTGTGTTGGGTTCCATTATGTTGGGAGAGAAAGCAAAGTGGTTTATGTAGCATATGTATTAGCTGTGATGTGTTGGAGGGAAGCAAAAAGAAAAAAGAAAGAAAGAAAGAAGAGAAAGGTAGAGAAGTTATATAAATACAGTAGAGGGAGAAAATGAAAGTGAGATTTCTGATTTTTGATGATTAAGTATAAACCTTGCATTTTTTATTTGTTGTGACTTGTTGAGCTAAAGGAAGAGTAGAAAAGTTGGTTTATGTAATGAATGTAGTAGATATGAAGTGTAAAAGTGGAAAAAAAGGAGCTTTCGGTGGAGAAGAAGAAGTTTGCGTGCTAGAGAGAGAAAAGGTGATAGTTTATTTGTGTGGGTTAAAAACTTGAGTTTTTCATTGAACAACCCTAAGTTTTTTGCCTACAACTTTTTCATCCGAATTTAAAATAACTTGAAACTTAGACCAATGGATTCCTAAGACATTTTTCTTTCTCTCAAAATTTTTTTAGAGTTATCTGAATTGATTTGAAAGTGTTTGATAGGATGAAAGTGTGGAAGTCTGCTGGAATGTTATGAACTGGAAATTTTCATGATCACGCTTCGGTTTTCTACTTATAACTTGAGCTGTAGATTTCTGAATGAGTTGATTTTTAATTAATATTAAACTAGGGATGTAAGTCTACAACTTTTGGGAAGAAGTCAAATTTTAATTCTATCTCTAAGATTTTCAAATTGGCATGTAAGTGAGTTGTAGCTTAAGCTGAAGCACTATCAGGGACAGAAATCATGTCCAATGGTTATTGAATAAACTGTATTGATATAGGCCTAATTAGACTAAGGTGTCTTCACCAAAGTTGTAGCTTATTCTCTTAGCTTTAAATTGGTATAAAGTTTGTAATTTTTGGATATCTTAGCTGAAAGATATGAGTTGTGCAAATAGAGGGTATGATCATGTTCTAGCTAAAAGTACAAATGTGTATAGTCTATGGTATTTTGTGCATAACTCATTGAATACTGAATCAAATTGGATTATTTTGGAGTCATTAGAAACTTGAGACACTGTAGAAAAACTTTCCAGAAGGAAGTGTTGCCTAATTTTGTCATTTACCCTACCATATTAATTATGCAAATTTGACCCGAAATCATATGGGTAGAAAATCTGAAGTGGTCAATTAAGGTCCAATTTATAAATACAAATGATGTTAATGAGGGCTTTGATATCTGATCAATTTCATGATGAGAGTTACAATAAAATACCCGAAATTGTCATTGAACATGCATTGTGCATACTTTCTATACATGGATGTGCATAAAAGAGCACTTGTACATTTGTGCAAAAATGTGATATTTGCGAATGTGTTGTGTATGGTTTAGAGGAGCACATCGGACGTCAGTCGGACATTGCTAGACCATCCAGGCAGTAGCTTCTTGGAGCGTATTATGAGTCAACCTAGATGATTTCCTAGGATTGATTTGATTTGAATTTAATTTAATTTATTACACTTCCAATATTATTGA
>JAOTIZ010000003.1:27053572-27069516 GCA_027123425.1 Erythroxylum panamense | reverse complement strand
CCATTATCTCTGTCCTGTCCACTGCAACCAAACATCTCACTGTCTTCAGTTCTTGTCCAGTCCCATCCAACTCTGGCCCGTCTCGTCCTGTCTTTACCTGCTGCAGACGGCAACCAAACGCAGGGTTAGAGTCCTATTTAGACAGGATATCGTCTAATTGATTCACGTAATATTATTTGATAGCGATATATGTGATTTTAGCACGATCTTAGGTAGTTCAGATTTAGTGTGAATCTGAATGTGACTTGGACTCCAAGCTAGATACCTATATGTAGCTCATTCAAACTTTGCTTTTCGATATTCAAGTTGAGAGAACATTCATTGTATTCTTTTGAGGGAAAGTAATATAAAAGTTGATTGTTGACCGTATCTCTCTTGTCTTGTGATTGTCCTTATTTTTTTATTGCATCCGTAGTGATGTTTCTTCGAATATGCGAGATAAATACTTCGAAGGTTAGGAAAAGCTGAAGTTTTACTTAAATGAATTTAAGCGAAATTATCGTGCAAAAAGTGTGAGCGAGAAATTTCAAGTAAAAGTTCGAATTCTAAGATGACCTTTATATTAGGAATCATATCATATGATATCCGATCTTTCAGGGAATTGGAAGGAGCCACTTCTTACGTCCATATGTTGTTGGGCCAACGCACTAACCTGTGGTATTTCGGAACGAATTAGAATAAAATAAGAGTTTGGGAATGGGCTTTGTGTGTGTTTATAGGCCAGACTTCAGCGCAACGGACACACAAGGACGAAACGATTGAATGAAGGCATGCGTACGTGCAGTAATCCCAGTCCCAGTCCCATTCCCAATTTCCCAATCCCTCCTCCACATTTTCTTTCTTTTATAGCATGAAAATTGCCTTATGCCCTCCACATCTTCCGACTCCTCTCTCTTGTCAACTGTTACTTCACAACACATACCATTACTACACCCCCCTTCATCTCCACAACCTTTTAAACTTAACCATCCGCAACCCAACCACAGTTCTCAAACATGCAACCCAACTTCACTCCCAAGTCATCACTAACAATTTCATCCCTGTCCCTTCTCTTTTCAACACCCTCCTCACCCTCTACTCCAAGTGTCGACACATCAACCAAGCCCTTCTATTATTCTCCTCCTCCTCCCAACGCGTCTCCAACAACATTGTTACTTGGACCACCCTCATCACTCAGCTTTCCCATTTTAACAAACCCTTCTTAGCTTTTAACTTTTTCAACGGAATGAGGCGTACTGGTATATACCCTAACCACTTTACGTTCTCCGCCATGTTGCCTGTTTGTTCGCTTACTATGATTCTTTGCCACGGTCAACAGATGCATTCTCTCATTTGTAAACATGGATATGAAGCCGAGTTGTTTGTGGGTAGCTCATTACTAGATATGTATGCCAAGTGCGATGATATGGCCTCAGCGATCAAGGTGTTTGATAATATGCCTCAGAGAAACCTTGTTTCGTGGAATTCTGTGATTGTTGGATTCTTACATAATACACTATATGACTCCTCTTTTCTATTCTTCAAAGAGATTCTTCGAGATGAATCTATTATTCCCGATCAGGTGAGTTTTTCGAGCGTGCTAAGCTCTTGTGCCAATATGGGAGCTGTGCGGGCTGGGAAACAAGTTCATGGAGTCGCCATTAAACATGGTTTGATCATGCTATCTTACGTCAGAAATTCCCTGTTGGACTTGTATTGTAAGTGTTGTTTGTTCCCGGAAGCTGCTGCACTTTTTCAAACCATGGTATCCAGAGATGTGGTCGCATGGAATGTCATGATAATGGGGTGTTCTCATAATGGTTACTTCGAAGAAGGGTACAAGCATTTTTTATCAATGAAGAGCGAAGGTGTAATGCCGGATGAAGCATCGTACTCTTCTGTTCTACATGTGTCTGCTAATTTTGCAACCTTAAACCAAGGTTCTTCAATTCACAATCAGGTAATAAAATCTGGATTTTCAATGAATGCTTGGGTTTCAAGTTCACTGATTACAATGTACGCAAAATGTGGAAGCTTTGCTTATGCTTCTCGTGTGTTTGGAGATATTGAGAAGCACAATGCAATTTGTTGGACTGCTATGATTTCAGCTTGTCAGCAACATGGCCGCGCAAACCAGGTTATCCAACTATTCGAAGAAATGTTAGGAGAAGGGTTAAAGCCTGATTATGTTACATTTGTTTGTGTTATATCAGCTTGTAGCCATACAGGCCGTGTGGAAGAAGGCTATACCTATTTCAATTCTATGAAAAAAGTTTATGATATGAGCCCTCAACGTGAACATTATGCATGTATGGTTGACCTGCTAGGTCGTGCTGGTCGATTAGAGGAGGCCAAAAATTTCATTGAGTCAATGCCACTTCAACCCGATTCTACTACTTGGGGAGCTTTGCTTGGCGCTTGCACAAATCATGGGAATCTTGACATGGGTAGAGTGATTGCAGAGAGACTTTTTGAGTTGGAACCTGATAATGCTGGTAATTATGTGATGCTGTCTAACATGTATGCGCGGCATGGCAAATTAAAGGATGTTACTGAAGTTAGAAGAATAATGAGGGACAAAGGCATTAGAAAGGATCTTGGATGTAGCTGGATTGATATAAGGAACTCTACATTTGTGTTTACTGCCCATGATACATCACATCCCTTGAAAAACAAGATTGACGAAATGTTGAGAAAGTTGGAGGATCTAGTAAAGCAGAAAGGATATGTGCCTGAAGCTGAATATGCAGTTAACAGTTGTGATGGGTCCAAGGAGAAAGACTTGTGGCATCACAGCGAGAAGATAGCTCTTGCCTATGCGCTTCTTGCACTTCCTGCTGGGCAACCTATCCTTATAAAAAAGAATCTAAGAACTTGTGGTGACTGTCACACAGTTATGAAATTTGCTTCTGACATTTTCAATAGAGATATTATTGTGAGAGATATCAACCGGTTTCACCACTTCTCTGGGGCTTTTTGTTCTTGCGGAGATTACTGGTGACCTGTTTTTATGGTAAATTTTGATAGAGAAAACAAGTATATTGGTCTATGCCTTGCCTCCATTTCTTTTGGGTTAATTGGAGAAATTTAAACAGAAAGAATATGTTTTGGTTAACTAACGCCAAACATATTCTCAGTACAAACATGTCAAACCCCACAGTTGAGTTAGCCAAAATAGTTGTTACTGGGGAGTGGATTAATGTGAGACCTTTTCGGTGTTCAGTAGATAAACGCGTTGCACAACTTTTGTAACATGGTGGTGGTATATTTTGGCAAGGAATTACTGCAACATCGCTGTCCAGTGAAAATTTTAACTAAGTCTCCAAAGAGTTGGAAAGTGTATAAGTTATCCATTTCGGTAAAATGTAGCCACATTCGGAATCAAAATTATCGTAGCATTGTGGCAGCTGAAAGTTTATGTTCGAGACAAGTTAAAGTTCACTTCAGCTCTTGGTTGTGACAGTTACAAAATGGTAGTTATTGGTTGGTGGTTATTTTCAAGTGTTTTGGTTATTGTCGATTTATTGGGTATTGGTTCAGCCAGATTTTGACGAGGCTGCACGTTGCCGTTTGGATCCATGACTTTGACTAGCTCCGGTTTGAGGGTTCCTGCAAAACAAGCAAAGGCACGTCGGGGGTTGTATCCCGATAAGCCCCTCCGACGCTCAAGTTAGTTTCTTGGAGAGTTTTCCGGCTAGAAAATCAGGAGAGTTAGGGTTTTTGAGTTGTGTACCTCTTTCGTGATAAAACCATACCTTATATATGGAGTAGGCGCTAGGTTTAAGTCTTTACGTAGATCTCCATTTCTGTATGGGAAATTTCTGCCTACGAGTGGGCCGTGGATGTGTGGTGGGCCTATGAGCCGTTTTTATTGGTCTTAGGCCTAGCACAGCCGACCCGACCAATATTAATTATAAACAAGATCCTCTCATTTCTTTTTAAACTAAAATAACTTGCAAAATATATCTATACAGACAATTCAACTCTTTTTCGTATGTTTGCTTTAACAAGCTCTACATTACAAAAATTGTGAAACTTGCAAAAATTATGTAGATTTATAAAATCAACTGGGGCGGTATACGCGAGTTAAGCCTTTGTAGCAACATAGCTGAGGCCCACCCTGAAAGAAAGATGTAGCGAAATAGTTCAGCGATCCAGCCGCGAAGCCCAGAATCCCCTCACATGTGGAACCAAGCAGCGGATCTGTGATTGTGGAAGACGACCAACACTCTCTTAAAGCTCTCTTTCTCCCTTCCTCTCAAGTCTCAAGGCCACGATCTCTGGCTTTTCACCCAAATTTAGCATTCGTTCTTGCTTTTTCATCGTATTTCTCGAGAACTGTCTCTACTTAGCCGGCTCGAGATATTTGTCGACCCCGCCAAGCCATGGCTTTCATGGCGGTCTTGGAGTCCGATCTTCGGGCTCTATCCGCCGAGGCTCGCCGTCGCCACCCTGCCGTCAAGGACGCCGCTGAGCATGCCATCCTAAAGGTTAATATTCGTATGCTTTTAAATAACCATACGTTTACTATGCCATAGTGCGCATATTGTCTTATGCATTTCTATTTGTATAATGTAGGTAGTAAATCTGTTTTAGTTACACAGTAAATGGTTACAACTTGGAGATGAGGGATTTCGATTATTATACTGAAGTGTACTTTCGAGACTTACTTTTGTTTGATTGAACCGTTTGGTTTATTTTTAGCTGTAGGAAGTTTCCAGCTGATTTCTTATCAGGAGTTAAGGTTTTGGAACAAAATTCACCGAAGAAGTAGTAAAATTGCTATCTTTGTGAGCTGGAGCTAGTTCAGAAGTATGCATACGGTTTAAAATAATTTTTAAAATTCTTCTCTAATACTTATGTGGTCTTATAAGTATCCCGTAGATTTTAAGATGTAGAGGATTACTAGGAACCACAACCTTATGTAATCTAGAACTTTTGGACTATTCTAGATCTTTTGCACTCTAGAGTTTATATATATTTCTTTAATGAAATCTGTTAATTTTCCGGAAAAAAAGCTACAGGAGCAATAGAATTTATGATTATAAGCCAATGTCAGTGTTTGTTGACGATCATTCAGGATCTCTATTTTGAGAATATGCTTTTTTCTTCAAACACCCTTGCAGCTTCGAACGTTGTCAACGCCTAGTGAAATTGCACACAGTGAGGACATTTTACGTATCTTTTTGATGGCCTGTGAAGTCAAAACTGTCAAGTTGAGTGTAATTGGACTTTCTTGTCTACAAAAACTCATATCCCATGATGCGGTTGCTCCATCAGCCTTGAAGGAGATACTTTCTACTTTGAAAGATGTGAGTCTGTACTTGCATTAATTCACAAATGCTCTGTTATATCAGTAATTGCCGTATATGATTTATGTTCATAGGATGCTAACTCCTCTTGTGGAATGCAGATTCGATCATATTTTTGGGCTAGAAATTTCCAAATATTTTTTCCCTGATAATTGTTCCAAATTGTTTCATTTGAAGAACTAGTGTTGTAAAATTTCATTGTTTATCAGTTAGTAATTTATATATACTTTTCGATAATGCAACGAGATTAATTTTGATAAGTAGTGGATGCAGACACATATTTGTAGTTACTATTGAGCTTAAGTAGTGGATGCAGACACACACTTCTTTCAAGGAGTTAAAGCTCATACCTCTATTCCTTGTAGACTATTTCTTATCATCTAATAAGAACATATGATACCTGAAAATACAATATTCTCCTTTTGGTATTTGAAAGGCATTTGACTCGCAAGCAAAACTATCACTAAATCATAAGTATGATTTGTGCTCTGTGCAGCATGCTGAAATGGCAGATGAGACTGTCCAATTGAAGACCCTACAGACGATATTGATTGTATTTCAGTCACACTTACTTCCTGAAAGTGAGGTGAGGATCAATTGTTTCATTTTCCTTTCTAGTGAATGTGCTAAATGCATTATAGGTGGAATGTGGCCAATAACCTAATTGAATTTGACAAATCCAAATTAATTTTTTGATTTACATCATCCTTTATATTATTCTGCAAGATAAGAGACTAGATAACAATTCTTGTTGCATAATGTTCATATTAGTGTCTATATACTAATGTGATACATAGGCAACATTAATCATGTGATGCAATTTTGTAAATTTGTCACATAAATTAATCTTTCTTAGACAGCAGAATGACGGATGCAATTGTGTATGTAACATTGTCGTTCCCTTTGTAATAAAGTATTCCCAATGTTTTAAGTGCAATCAAATACGAGATGAGTATACCTAGCTTACCCCTTTTGGTGCCACGCCTTCTAGTTTAATGTGTCTTCTTTTAAGATTCAATTTTCAATTTCTAAAACAAGGAGACAAAGAGAGATGGAGGGAAGATTGCCTTATGACATGTCCTGAGTCAAATAAATTCACCATGATGATGACCATTTGGATTTAAAGTTTTATGTTTTTGAATTTTGTGTTTAAGGGTTGCACCTTTCGGACTATAGTTGTAGGGCACATTAAGTTCGATGCTTACTTGAATCTTTTATTTTCCACATGCTAATTACTTACTATATCACAAATTTTTTTATCTACCTTGGTAATAAAACAATGTTTTGTTGTAACCATGGTTCCCAACTTTATTTTGTATTGATATTTCATCATGATATGTTTATCTTAATCTGTTTTAGCTCTATCCAATATAGGAGAACATGGGTCAAGCCCTTCAAATATGTCTTCGACTCCTTGAAAACAACAAATCTTCAGATAGTGTGCGAAAGTAAGTTGAATTTTGCTAGCAACATTAATTGTTGAGATGCACTTTGCTCGCCATTATTTTGTAATGCTCTTTCCAAATTATACATCAGTAGGGAGATGATAATCAATTTTTTTTGTTTTCTTCTTACTGTGTATCCTTTTTAGTACTGCAGCAGCTACCTTTAGACAGGCAGTTGCTTTGATCTTTGATTATGTGGTTCGTGCTGAGTCTCTTCCTGAAGGAAAATTTGGTTTTGGAGGCCATGGTTCTCGATCTGGTCCAGTCACTTCTGATGTTAATCGTAACATCAATCTTTCAGAGTATGTTATTTTCGTAAGAATATTTTATCCAAATATTTGGTTCTCATATTCCTTGGCATTTGCCTAGTTTGCAATGGCTTGTGCAATGCATGTGTGTGTGTGATTTTGATGTTTCTTTTTTTTTTTGTTTTTTTTGTGCATATGTGCATACAATTAGTGTAAACTCAATTTGTTGACTCCAGGGTAGGTGGATGAGGAAAGGGCAATATAAGATATTTGTTTATTCTGTTAATCTATGTACCTTAAAATTTTACTCTTTGGCCCTAATACATTATTGCTACCATTATCCATACAACTAACACAAGTATCAACAGATCATTTCGTCATGAACTTTTTTCTGGAGAGTCAACATTGAGGAGGGATATCTTAACAAAATCAGGAAAGCTTGGGCTTCGATTGCTTGAAGACCTGACAGCTCTTGCTGCAGGTGGATCAGTATGTGTTATTTGAAACTATTAGATAGTTTTAGTACTCTAATCTTATATTTGCTTATAATTATGAGTTTTTAAGAATATATCTAGTGTGAAACTTTTCCCCTTTATTATTGTGGCTTAACAAGTTTGCCTTCATGTGATAGGCAAGTTGGTTACGTGTCAATTCCCTTCAACGAATATTTGTAGTTGACATACTGGAGTAAGACACATATCTCTACTCTTAGATCTTGTTCTCCATTTGTATTCTTGCAAACCTTGAGCTTACTACATTGTGTTATCCCAATGTTATATTGATGAAACTTCATCTTGAAAAGCTGAAAACATTAGCTTGAGGTTGCAGTTTACATTTTGGTTATGCTTTACATTTTGGTTACATTGTCCTACTGATAAATGTGACAAATTTGCTATCAAGATGTATTTTGGTGACATCGTTTTTATACTACAATTCAAAACTTTGTATCTTTTTCAAAAGCTTGGGATATTAGAATGTCATTGAGATATTACCAACTAAAACCAAAAAAAAAACCCCTAGTATGTCATTTGTTTTCTTCCTTAAGCTAGTGAGTGGACATTTTCTCTTCCCAACTTGTATTTTAGTTCCTCAAACCTTATTATAGGGACCCCATTTGTAATTGCATCCTTCAATTGACTACTAGACAATAATCAGGTGCACTTATCATCTAACCATCCAACTTTTCTTTTATGAAATGCTAGTCAATTTCTTTATGTTCTTTTATGATCATATTGAATAGGGCTATGGGCAATGCTTATTGTTGATTTATTATTTTTTTGGGAAAATTATTGTTGATTTACTATTGCCATAAAGCTTTATGGGTTTTCCCCCTTTGAAGTTCCAAATATTTAAGAATGCTTTTCAACCACAAGAATTGGCAAGTTTCATGAGTAATATCTTTGAGATTTGCTTCAAGGTTAGACATTGTCAGTCTATATAGGTTGTTTTCTACTCTGCTATGAGATGAAATTTCTTACTTAGAACAAACAATACCCAATAATGAATCTCCTATCTAACAAGGATCTAGTATAGTTTCCATTAGTATATACCTTGATTGCTATATTTTCACACTCTTAAATAATATTTATCTTCCTAGCGTGGCTTGTAGGTGTCCCAAAACCTAATACCTTGTAAATGTTCCTTCTATAGATTGTACATGAACTAATTGACCACTGCAATTGCATATGCCGCATTAGGTCTAGTGTGGTACATGTAGATCAAGTTTCCTACCAGCCACCTTTCATATTGGTATCTCTAGCTTCTTTACTTCTAATATATGGTTTTCATTAACACAAAGATTTGTAGTTTGACAATTTTAATAACCTTGTTTCTTTAGGCAAGTTAAATACATTTTTTCTTTGTAATACAAATGTTCCTTGCCTTGAGTAAGCCAATCTAATATCAAATATCAATAAAATATATCAGCTTACCTAGATCATTTCAAACTTGTTCACCAATTTGGACTTCAAGTTCCTTTTCAACATCATCTTGAGTTGCGAAGATATCATCTATATATATTAATAAAGTAGTGGCTTTCAGATTAATATTTTATGAGAAGAGTGTGATTTCCTGGCCTCTTTTCATATCACATTCTCATCATTGCGTTTGTGCATATGCCAAACCATGTTCAGGGTGGTTGTTTTTATTCATACGAAGTGTTATTTAGTTTGCATACTCTGCTCTATACTTTCTTGTAAAGCCCAATTTCAAATATCTTCTTACAAGTCCTCGTGAAGGACTTCATAGTCAAATTGTTGTAATTTCCAAATGTGGATCCCTAAAGATAATAGACTTTTACCATATTTCTTTTAGCAATTGTTGCAAATGTATTTTGATAATGAAAAATATTGTGTGAAACCCTTGGCAACAAATTTGACTTTATACCTCTCCAATGACCCATTTGTCCTATATTTGATGGAATAAACTTACATTCAACTATTTTGTTTCCTCTTAATTTGTCAATCACTTCCCTTATTCCATTTTTCTAAGTGCATTAATTTCCTCCCCAAGGCAAGGTTCCAATTCTTATCTTGTAATGCCTCATGATTAATTATGGAATATTTGTAGATCAAGGTGGGAAAGATGATTTTTTGTCCAACTCTAGTGCTTTGTTGATCTATCTATCTATGTGTCTGGTTACTGCATTCTTTTTAGTGTACTTGTGTCCAAGTCACTGATCAAGATGATGTAGAGGGTGATATGTTTATTTCTAAAGTATTAAGAGATGGAAATTTAAGCTACTTTATTTTTCGTCTCCTAGAGGGTGAGGATATTTAAACTATCTTGGTTTGTTTAGGTTATATCTGCATCTTTTAAATTTTAATTGGTTATTTAATGAAGGCTGCTTCTATCATCTTAAAATTGGGTATAGTGAGTCAATCATCACAATTGACGATGAAGACAAATTGAAATACGTTAAAAGGATTTTTTTCCTCAATAAAATCATAATGATATTTATTCTTTCTTTTCTTAAATCTTCTTGATTTTGTTATACAGGTTCATTCTGTCTAATTATGTAGTTATTTTCAAGACCTTAGTTCCCTTTGAACAGGTGATTTTAAACAATCATCAAACCATGTATATCTTTATGTTTTTTGGCTTTAAAATGTTGCTAAAACTTCTGCAACTCTAAAGTTTTCTGCAAAACTTTCTCAGGTTTTACGTTACCAGATATGCTCGTTTTTGATGACTTCACTCCGTACCAATGTTGAGGTTTGTTTCTTGTAGGAGACAAGCATATACTAAATTACAATCTTCCTAGAGATAATTGGTCCCTATTGCAAATAATTTTACTTTGGTTTTAAGATAAGTTGTTTAACTTTCTTTTAGCTTGAAGGAGAAGTAGGGGAACCTTCATTCCGTCGTTTGGTCTTGCGCTCAGTTGCTCATATTATCAGGCTATACAGTTCATCCCTTGTCACTGAATGTGAGGTATTATTTAGCTTTGCAAAGGACTTGAAAATGGATATCTTCTCTTATGTACCTATGTTTGGTAATGTCTTTAGTAGATTAGTTGTGCCTTTTTGTCCTTCATTCAATTGCTTTAGCATTGCTCATAGAAAAATGACTTGTAATACAATTTTTGCTAAATTCCATTGGAAGATTTAGATATTTGATTCTTGTTTGTTGCTAATATGTCCTCAAGTTCAAGCTATCAAATCATGTATTAATTCCTGAGCCATACTAGTCTTCAAATCCTTATGCCTTTAATTTTTACTTCATAATTTTTTAGTTCACTAATGTATATCATGAATTCTCTTGTTATCTAATATTTATTACTTCCATAGTTGAACTTCTTTATAAGAATGCTAACTTTAGAGCGCAAAAGCTTGCCTAAGATAACTCATGCATTTGGGCAATTCTAACTTTTTGGAAAAAGATTATAAGATAAACTATAGAATTGAGGAGAGTAAAAGAGGTGCCTATGTAGATTAAGATAAAGGAATAAAATTGTTGGGTGTTTGGGCCTTGTCGAGGTATTATTGAATGTATATGGGGTCTTTAGAAGCATTGAAACTTTTAGAATTATGGAGATTAAAAATGGGAACTTGACGTTAGTTGCCATTTCAAAATACAAATCTTTTCATTTATGATTTTGCCAAGGCTGCTCGAGTAAAGGGATTGCTATTTTTGCAACATGTAGAAGATTTTCCTAAAATAAAATTTTGTTACAGGAAATGGTTTACATTGTTTTTGTTACAGATGTCCTACCTTGTCATTATTTTTCCATGGATGGTTATCTTCATTTTTTGTTGATACCTTCTCAACTACGCCTAATTTATCAAAAATCAAGTGACATTTGTATCATGGAAAAGTATTATTATGTAGGGATTAAGCATGTACCTAAATTGCTATACTCTCCCTCTTTGTTTTTTGTTTTTACTTCTTTGGCTCCATGTTCGTATCATACAGTAATATGTTCCTTTTGAGATTTTAGCGGGTAAATAAATACTTTATACCATCTCTACTTACTTTCTTGTAATGCAGGTTTTTCTTAGTATGCTTTTGAAGGTTACTTTTCTTGATCTTCCATTGTGGCACCGTATTCTTGTACTTGAGATCTTAAGGGTAATGATTACACTATGATGTTGATTCAAAGTGCTTTTGTTTTTTCCTTTAACATCTCATTGTCTGGAATGACAGGGTTTTTGTGTAGAGGCACGAACTTTGCGTATTCTTTTCCAAAACTTTGATATGTAAGCTCATAAGAAATTTTTTTGCTTTGATCTTTGTGCATTATATTGGCTAATTCTCTCTCTCTCTCTCTCTCGCTCTCTCTCTCGTTCTCTCTTTCTTCATCTAATGCTAGTGTGAAGTCTACAACCTTGAACTTTTAAACTTTGTCATGTGAGTAAAAAGCTTATAATACAAACAAATATATGAATTGTTTAAGTAGTCTTCGTCGGAAGTCATTGTCCTTGTTTTAAGACATATGGTTTTGAGGTTTTTGACCTTTTTAACAATTGTTGTTGCCTTTGCTTCTGGCTTGTAGGCATCCAAAGAATACAAATGTCGTGGAGGGAATGGTTAAAGCTCTTGCTCGAGTTGTTTCCATTGTACAGGTGAAAGATGTTGACAAACTTCAACCTTCTTATCTACAGCCATTGATTTTATGTCATTTTGTTTCTAATGAGGGTTAAGGTGTGTGAATGGATTACTTGAATTGCCATAGAATATCCTATAACTCACTTTTGGAGATATATATAATCATGCAAAGCATGGTTGAACATTTGGATAAATATCAATACCTAATTAATTGTGATTTGTTACATGGCTTACTAAATGTTTTGATACTTCTCATTGAGTGGCCTTTAGTGTTGATGAGAAAGACAACAGTTTAGTTGATGGCCGTATCAAGAAACGAGATCATCTTGATAAAGTCCCCCTTAAAATCTAATGCAGTCTAAGAGTACACACATCCAAAAAGAGGAAGAGGAGTCTTGTGACAAGAAACGAGATTGCCATGTCTATTTCCAACAAGGCAGTATAATTTTTTTTTAATAATCCACATAAAGTGATCACATGCAGCTGCTAGTTGCAAAGAGTTTGTAAATATGTTGATTGTGTAAGATGTCCATGAAGCAAACTCTATCTATGAATTTAGATAAAAGCTAGGCTTCCTTTTTCACAAAATTGGTTAATGTAAAATATTGGTGGTCAATATCCAAGGTGATTCTATTGGTATTCATTGAGAACTTGGCAAGAAGAAAATGACAATGATTCATCGTGATCAACCCTCATCAAACTAGGGAGAGTGATGGAAATAAGGCAAAGGTTAAGTTTCATACAACATTTATTTTACTTAGATTTCTTTTCCTATGTTTATTTAGTGGTTTTAGTAGATTAGTTCATGTTATTCTCTACCAGTTAGAGTTTAGTTTCAATTAGGAAATAGAGTTATGGTTAGAATAAAATACTTTGTCAATGTCTATTATATCTGTCATACGTCAAATTTTAGAGGAAGTTGATGATTTTTTAATGAATTCTAAGATTTTTAGATTTGAAAGTGTGCTTTTGTTCCTAGAACTATCATTTATTTCAATTCCTTTTTTTGTTAATTCCAGCCTTGAATTCCAACAGTTCATATGTTTGATTCATATTTAATTCTCATATTCTTCTGTCCATCTATGAAGATGTATTGTTGCTTTTGTGATTTGCATTTGTTTTGGAAAAACATATATTTTTTTAATCTTTTGGACAAACTCTTCTACTCTTTTGGTAAATTCTTGATGATGTGCACGACTTGTGTTGATTCCCCAGAGGTGTTACAGATTCCTTTTTTTTGTTTAATGGATATCTTGTTTGTTTGTTGACCAAGATGAATGTTTAATCTCTTAGGTTCAAGAGACAAGTGAGGAGAGCTTGGCAGCTGTTGCGGGGATGTTTAGCAGCAAAGCAAAAGGTATTTTAATTTTGATTGGAAAGAGTAACATCAGTTTTACCATATTGCAATTCTATAATTTTGTTAGGGTGATTTGGGCCCTATTGATGATGATTGTTGTGCTATTTTATGGTGGATCATTTGATGTTTTGATCAAGCATAATTGGGTTGCCCTAGGGTAAATGATGCCCCACCACTTTTCCTATCAATTATTTGTGCTGTCTAGTTTTTTAAGTATGTGTCAATCCTGAAGTACTTAATTAAAACTAGTGAAGATTCTCTTAGCAATTGGTTGTTTCCGTTTTGATCTTTTGTAGATCCATTTATTCTGCCTAATGCCAATAAAAATGTGAAATTTATGTAAAACTAACTTATTAATGTAACATCTTAGGAATTATGTTGTTTAATTAATGTAACTTATTGGGAATTATGTTTTTTACTCCTCCATGTCACAAGGTTTCTACCAAGAAAGGTGCAATGTCCAATGGTTGATCTCTATCAACAATTGACCCAACATAATTGACATTTGTATATGCCTTAAGCACTAAAACCTCTATTCCTTCCCATGGTGCTGTCATAACACTCGATGAGCTGCTTGCAGATGAACTTCCTTTGGGCTATACAAACCATATATGCTATACTTAATCATGTGTGAGACAAATAAATGGCTCTTCCTATCAGGTGTTGATACATTTTCCTATCTATTGCAATATCCTAGTCCACTTTTTAAAGTTTAAGATTTAGATCTATTGAAAGACTTGTTGGTTTGCATATTTTGTTTGCTGAGAAAGTTTGTAATATACTTCTATTGGGAGATAAAAATGCCTTGCCGAGAGTGAGCAACCTCAATCCCAAGGAAATATGTCAACCTACTTAATGCCGTGGTCACGAACTTTTTATCCAAACATTGGCTTTGGTTCTATTTCTCTTTCTCATCTCCTATTACTGTTATGTGATCCACATAAACTAGGAGAGTTGTGACTCCCCCGAAGGTGAATGTTTAATTAACATGTGATCCCCTTGACTTTGTATCTCATAGCCAGCATAACTCTAGCAAATCTCCAAACCATGCCTGTTGTGATTGCTTGGATTATATAACAGAACTTGAATAGTATTCATCCTTGTAGTTGGAGTAGGAGTCTAGAGATAATCAATCCATAGGTTTGATTATACTCCTTCGCTACCAACCTTGTCTTTTGCTATATACTTCACTGTATGCATCCATTTAGACCACCCTGCATTGCCTTTTTTTGTGCACTCTCTTATTCATTTCCTAATAGCAAGAAGATCCTAGTCATCATTACCCTTATGAAATTTAGTTTCATTTTGCAATGAAGGGTTAGAAATGATTACCTCAATCTTAGGGTTTGGGTTGGACTTTTAGACCTGCATAGATTCAAGAATAACCATCTTCATCCTCGTAAGCACCTTGACCTTGCCAAATCTTACGTTATCAAGAGTAAAATCTATTTTTTTCTTGAGGATTGCAAACGCTTCTCAGTTTTTATTCAAATAATATATGTATAGCTGCTGCTATTCTTATATAGAGCTAGGGTACATAGTTATGGGAGTCTTCCTAATTAGGAAAACTCCTTATTTGGAAATATCCCTAATATAGCTAGATATTATAGCTAAGGATAATCCCTTGATTAAGGGACTATCTATTATTACGGGATTCTTTACAAGGATTTTCAAATAGGGTTTAGATTCAAAGGGTTTAAGAGGATTTTCAAGCATATTGTTCAACTCAATCTTAGGAACTAGGTTGGACTCTTGGACTTGCAACATTGCCAATTCTCATGTTCTCAAGAGTAGAAACGCTTGTTTAGACTCAAAAGGTTTTGGAGTATTTTCAAACACATGGTTCGGCACATTGGAACAAGATGAACATGTAGGAAGTGGCAACATATAAGTAAAAAATCCTTATCTTCAATTGTTGAATTCTATCCCTAAAGGTAAGGGTTGGTGAAGTAAGACTCTTGTTCATTGGAAGTGACATCCACTGAGTTAGAGAATTGATTTTATGGAGGTTGGTAATGCTTGTACCCTTTTTGAGTCGGAGAATATCCCACAAATACATGTTTTATTGACCTCAATTCTACTTTCACATTGTTTTGACTATGGGCATGAACAAATGACATCCTCAAATATTCAAATGATAAGGTTATTTGTAGTGTACAAATTAGGGTAGAACGTTGAGAGTATTTCCATTGGACTCTCTAATCCCATTACTTTATAAAGCAAATAATTTATGAGATGAGCAATTGTAAGAATTGCTTTCCCCAAAAAAGATTCAAGCAAATGTTTTTGGAACATAAAGACTCAGGTTGTTTGAAGGAGGTGATCATTTTTCTTTTTTGTGAGTATTAGTTTCGGCATCTCTGTTCTTCTCTGTTCCTTCTTTCCACACCTCTTCCTATTTTTATATCTCGCTATTGATTTTGTGTTCTCTGGTAATTTGTTACTTTGCTTCTCATTTTCTGATTTTTTTTCTTTATTTGTCTTGTGTTGTGTGTTGGGAGTTTTGGGGTTTGTGTAGGCGTTCTGATTTTGCTCCAACTTAGAACTTATAATAGTT